>SNQN01000588.1:84405-109857 GCA_008642245.1 Bassia scoparia
CACACACACACACACACACACACACACACACACACACACACACACACACACACACACACACACACACACACACACACACACACACACACACCATTCTTAGAGTACTTCCACTAGATGGCATCCTCAAAGTTGGTATTGGAGAGATTAGTTTTGTAGATTTCCCTAGCAATTTCTTCTGTGAAGAGGTCGGAAACTTGGTCTGTGTGTAACCTTGTGTTGTTCAAAAGTAGGCTCACTTTTCTTGTGTTAATACTGCTTGAAAGGTTCTCCTCACATAAGCTCTCATGTAATGTTGGCATTGAGTCCCATACCGAAGGGTCCCCAGTATGCGCTTTCCTCTGATCCCATTCCCTATGCTCCAGCTGCACCCTTCAGCTAGGCTAGCTCTAGAGTCTCCAGTTAATACTTGACCATATCCAAGATCCCTGTTTTCTTGCCCACACCTTTGTGAAGAGGGATTCATTGCATATTTGGTATTTCGCTTTATAAATCTTTGCTAAGGTAGACTCTTTGTTCTGCAAAATCCTCGACCCTTATTTCACGAGAAGGGCTAGATTGAAASCAAAGCAGTCCTTGATTCCTAGGCCCCCTTGATCCTTGCATTTTGAAATCTGCTTCCAACTTCTCCAATGTATGGTATATGTTGTTCTAACACCAGCTCAGCCACTATTTTATTAATCTTATCGCCTATGACTTTTGAAAATTTGAAAACTGAAATAATGTGATTTCCTATGGTCATCAGCACCAAATTAATTAGAGTTAATCTGCCTATAGGAGAGAGGAATAAAGAATTCAAACTTTGAGGTTTAYCCTCGATTTTTCTTGATTAAGTTGTCGAAGATTTCTTTCTTTGTCAACCTGAAATCTGTTGGGATTCCCAAGTAGGTTTGAAGAGACTCAGAAAGGGGCATTTCAAGTTGATTCTCAAAGTCGAGTTGAATATCCTAACTACAGGTGGGGTTGGTCATGACCATACATTTCTATTGGTTTATCATTTGTCCAGAGGTTTCATAGAAGGTATTTAATACTTCTTTAAGGATTGACAAGCGTTTCGGGAGTAGTTAAAGAAGAAGTTTGCATCATTAGCAAAGAATTAATGGGAGACAACCAGTCCAGTCCTTGAAAAYGAGCGGGTCTTGGTTTGTGATCAAGTTGTCCAAAACAAAAGAATGAGGCCCCACTCCTCTTTTTCTAGCTCCTTAACTTTCAAACTAATAAAGTGTGGGGACTTACAAATTACATTGAACATAGACGGGTCTTTCCACCCTAACCAAATACCACCTTTAGTACCGAAGGCATCAAAACCATCCCAAAAGTTRAAGCCTAGAATTCTAAATTTGTTAAAGATAGTAACACTCTTATATTTGACTTCAATTAGGAAAATAAAATTAGCAAAAGAAGATCCCACAATATTCTTAATAGTAGTAATTGCAGGGGTGGTGGCTGTCTCTTATACACATCTCAGAGGTTTCATAGAAGGTATTTAATACTTCTTTAAGGATTGACAAGCGTTTCGGGAGTAGTTAAAGAAGAAGTTTGCATCATTAGCAAAGAATTAATGGGAGACAACCAGTCCAGTCCTTGAAAACGAGCGGGTCTTGGTTTGTGATCAAGTTGTCCAAAACAAAAGAATGAGGCCCCACTCCTCTTTTTCTAGCTCCTTAACTTTCAAACTAATAAAGTGTGGGGACTTACAAATTACATTGAACATAGACGGGTCTTTCCACCCTAACCAAATACCACCTTTAGTACCTAAGGCATCAAAACCATCCCAAAAGTTRAAGCCTAGAATTCTAAATTTGTTAAAGATAGTAACACTCTTATATTTGACTTCAATTAGGAAAATAAAATTAGCAAAAGAAGATCCCACAATATTCTTAATAGTAGTAATTGCAGGGGTGGTGGTATCGCTAAGACCCCTACAATTCAAACATACAACAATCATGGTTACTCGGGTGGGTGAGATGGTCCGGCCATCGAAGACCCTTCTTCGCCAAAACAGATTGAAGCACAAAGATCAAAGTGAAGTTCTGTATTGCTGAATACTGTTTCTCTGGTCGTATGGTGTCCTCTTTGAAGTTTTCTTAAATCATGTGGGTCTGCCATTGCCGCATTAATTCTTGCMCTCTTGTTTAATTTCCTATGGAKGATAGCTTAGTCCGCATCATCATCGTAGTCGTTGAAAGCTAGGGAACAAATGTCCRAATTCGTAACTTCCTCGCGCTTTGTTGGGTTACATTGTGTGAGATGTCTTATCTTGATGTTTTTCTTCTTCAATCTTTAATTGCTACAAAACTTACCATGTCTGTCCTTGCTCACGTTTAACATCTGTTCAATTCAAATTCAAAATTAGCACAATCAATACATATCCCCCCTTCCCATAAATGTGAGAATATGCACAAATGATATTTACGTTCATACCCTTATATTTTATTGGTTTTTTCTGTTCTGTCATTATACATTCCCTTTTCATAGTGCATTACTTTCCACCTCACTCAGCTTTATATTTCTCCATGCTTGAGAGTTTTTTRATTTTTGGTAATTGCGACCCATGGATCCCCATCGGTTGGGTCAAATTCGTCTAGGGTTTTGGATTTTGGGGGATTGATTTACGGTTCCGGATTTAGGGGGGTTGATTTGCACCATTTTTGAATTAAATTTGGGTTGTAAATAGTAATGGTTTGTTTTGTATTCCAAGATGCAACTACAATGTATGTTGGATTAAGCAGCTTTCTGACCCTTATGAAGCATAGGGTCTTACTCATTTCTAGGTATGGTGATGAATTGATGATTCAGACGTTTTAAGGCAGGGGAACATCACCCATCACACGTACATTCAAGTATTGGTCAAAATTGCATCCGAGCATTAGTATTTGATTGTAGATTGCAGATTGCAAGTGAAATTGAATTCTCATTTGTGTTCAATTATAGGAGTAGTGAATTCTGCAGAGTTTCTAAATATTAGGAAATGTCGCCATGTTATTTTTACTATATTTGAACATGCTAGCTAAGGTATGATACTTTGTGCCCTGCACTCATGCTGAGCCTTTTTTGTTTTCTTGATAGTGATTCAATTTGTCGGAGTACAAACATCATTTTGGTAAGTATTATTTGCTTCAAGCTTGTACATGTAATCATTTAGCATGTTCCTCATAATGGCTATGACAATATATTCTTRATTCGTATTACTATAGAGTAGTTGTCAAATGGATTTACGAACAACTGAAATAATGAGGTCAAATAATATCCCCATTAAATCTATGAATGTRGTGAGTAAAAACTCATCTAAGAATACAAGAAAAAGGCGTGGATTATGTATGAATATTGTAGCATGTTTTTACACAAAGAATTTATATCTTGTTAATGCCCCTAACTTGGAGATATTGCAGAACAATTGCCTGCAAKTTGTTCGCTACAACTTCATGCGTCCGAAAGTTAGATTCATTGGAAAGAGAGCAATATTTGATGTTATAGAGCTTTGTATCTTCTTATTTAATGAGTGTACATACTTGAGTCTAAAATGGCAGAACTACAATACTTTAAATTCGATTATCAAATTCACAACTGAATGGCCGATTGTCGATGGATGATGATGAGGCTGAAATTGTGCAGTAAACAGACTATCACATCCTTTATTTGAATTGTAATGTTCAAAATTTTGTATTTCAACTTTTCTTCTTGATGTTAATTTGCCGATTATCTTGGACTATACAAAGGGGAATTCTCTAAATTGATTTGTTTGTATCACTTCTCTGGTCTTTATTTTACTAAGATCTTTTCCCTTTGGATCTTAACCGACACCCCTTGAATTAGGTTGTTAGTATTGGGACAACTCTCAAGATTTGGCCAAACTATAATAATTGTACATAGTATGGATCACTTTACCTGCTTAGTGGTCTTATGTTTGCTTCAGTCTTAGGTCTAATTATCATTGATCTTTATTGCATCAATAGTAGTATCATAAAACAGTTGTCGATAGTATAAAACATTAACATCTTCTTAACCAATGGTTGTTATGAAATTCAGCTAGAGTTATCCCTTTGTGACAATAGGTAGCATAATGGTGAATGTATTGGATTTAGTGGCATCTCTAATGAATTTGTTGTGTATTGTTCTTAGTTTGCTGAGCATTGTGTAGTAATGAGGTGCACTAAGAAATAAATGGAGCTAAGTAGATTTTTAAGTCTGCTACTCTGCCATGGTCAGCCAGCGTTTGGTACTTTYTTACTTATTAAATTAGAGGAGTTTCAGTTTTTGGTTAGCTACCTTTTGGAGYAGGAAAAAGAATAAAAATCAATAAATATATTTTAGGCGAATTTTTCGAGCTGTTGGGAGCAGTTTCAATGTAATTTTAAGGGGGCCGATAACTTTAACTTTTCATTTGTATCAATTCTTTTTTTCTTCTCATAAGCAAAATCAATGGTTACATGTCATGAACTTAACATGATTTTAAACCTTTATAATCCTTTTCAAATCATCTTAATGGCCTAAAAACATCATCTTCAATCCTCAATCATCTTCTATTTATTATTTGCTTATACTTGAATCTTGATGGCTTGATGTTTTTTTTTTGAAAAGTAAGAGATATCATAAAGAAAAACAAATACACTAAGGTCTCTAAAACTAGCAAACTACTATGTAGGACTCCCTAGAAGAAAGAGACCAAACATGAAACTAGAGGGGACTACCTCAAACAAAGGCTATAAAGCCAAAAACCATTGCATTCACAGTGGATTTCCTCCAAGCACCTGACCTATTCTAGCTTTCACTAGGAATTTAACATTCTGTATAATACAATCAATAGAGGGGCTTTTATTGCTCCAAACCAAAGCATTCTCTTGCTTCCAATCACAATACACCAGAGCAGCAACAGAGGTATAAAAAACTTGTTTTTGAAACCTAGAAGCCTTGCAACACCTATGAAGCCAACAGATAAGTCTGACAACATCATAAGTAAGGTAGCCAATACCTAGCCAACTTTTAACCTGAGCCAAACACTGAGCACTAAAAGCACAATGGAAAAAAAGGTGAGCTTGGGTTTCAGCGGCAGAAACACAAAGACAACAAGCATCATTAAGCAGACCACAATGATGTACCAGCCTACTCTTGACTGGTAACCTATCCTTCATGATTAGCCAAGAATAAATATGTGCTTTGGCACAATATATCGATTCTAAACTCCCTTAKCCCACAACACTGGAGGATGAGGCTCACAAAGAGATTTATAAGCCTGAGTTATACTATAAGTAGCATGACCCTAGATATCAGGGTGACTGTCCTTGACCTTGCAAATTTGCTTCAKAACCCAACTACCTGTAGCAGAAGGCTTATAATCACTCCAAAGCTGGTTCTTAATGTAGATGACATGGACCCATTTCACCCACAAGTTGTCCTCTTTCTGTGCAACCGCCTAAACCAATTTCCCCACAGCTGCTAGATTCCAATGCAATAAATTCCGGATCCCTAACCCACCTGCATCTTTGGTATAACARACCTCAGCCCAGTTAACATGACCAGGTTTAGAGCTGTCATAAGTGCCATGCCATAAGAAGTGTCTACAAACACTATTAATCCTGTGAATAACAGCCTTAGGCAAAATGAAAAGTTGACACCAAGTGCAAATAGCCATAAGAATGGAATTCACTAGCAGTAACCTTCCTCCATATGAAAGGTGCCTACTACTCCACAAACGAATCCTACTACACATCTTCCCAACCAAAGCCTCACAATCTGCCTCACTAAGCCTTTTAGTGTTTATTARWGTWCCAAGATATTGAAAAGGAAGAGACCCTTTTACGAAACYAGAGACCAAATGAAAGTCCTCAATATTAGCAGGTGACATACCAATGCAATAGAATTCAGACTTGTCAGGACTAATATGCAGGCCTGTAGTATCAGCAAACAACTTCAAGCCAGCTAGGATCATATACATAAAGGGAAGGTCACCTTTACAAAAAATCAACACATCATCCGCAAAGCATAAGTGTTTCAACCTTAGAGTTCTGCACCTAGAGTAAAATTGGAAACCAGGAAGATTACCAACATTCATCATAATTCGATATTCCATGTAAAGAGTAAAAAGCAAGGGGGAGGGAGGGTCCCCTTGCCTCAAACCTATTTTAGGAGTAAAAAGCTKACTAGGAGCACAATTAATGAGCAAAGAGAATCTAGGTGTAGAGATGCAAGTCATAATCAGCCTAATAAAAGGTTCAGAAAAATTAAGAGAAGTGAGCATCTCTTCAATGAAGCTCCACTCAACCATGTCATATGCYTTTTTAATGTCAAGCTTGAAAGGACAACAAGGCTGCTTATAGCTAGGCCTGTAGGACTTGATTAAGTCTTGGCACAGTAAAACATTATGCAAAATACTCCTTCCAGAGACAAAGGCTCCTTGATGAGAACTGATGACATGGGGAAGCACCCTATTCAGCCTAGAACAGATCAATTTGGTGATGCATTTATAAATAGTCGAGCAATAAGCTATAGGCCTATACTCAACTACAGAACTAGGAATTCTAACCTTGGGCACCAAAGTCAAAGTAGTAATGTTTAGCTCATGAAGTAACTTCCTAGAGTGAAAAACATCCAGTATAGCAGAAGAGACTTCTTCTCCACAAATGTGCCAAGCATGCTTAAAGAAAGCACTATTGAACCCATCCATACCAGATGACTTATTATTAGGAATAGAGAACAACAWCTTCCTCACATCCTCCTTTGTGAAGTTCCAGTCAAATTCCTGATTAAGCTCAGCAGAAATAATTGAGGAAACATTAATGATATGAGGGATGACCTGTGTTCTAGACTCCATACAAGAACCCAAGAGTCTCTGATAAAATCCAAAAAAGCAACAGAAATTTGCTCAAGGGTGTCCACCCAAACCCCATCCTTATTGAAAATAGCATAAATAGAATTCCTCTAATTTCTACACTTAATACTCTGGAAAAAAAAGCAGCAGTATTGGAATCTCCCTCCTTAAGCCAATGCAACTTGGCTTTTTGAGCCAAAGTCAACTGATAAGGTCTCCAAACATCCTAATAGTGAGTGAAGGCARCCTTCTCTTGGGTGGCAAGAGAGATATCAGTAGGATCAACATGCAACCTAGCCTGAATCTCCAAAAAGTGCTTCCTAGCTTCCAAAGCAACTTGTTGAAGAGCATTAACACCTCTATGATCAAGTTTCTTCAAGGYAGGCTTCAGTCTTTTGAGCTTCTGAAACCACACAAAACATAGGATAGCCTATCATAGGACCCCTCCAGCTTGCAGCCACAGTGGATTGAAAATCCTAATGTAAACTCCAGTGATTAAAGTACCTAAAAGGCCTCCTTTGCTGTGTAAGATTATAGCACTTCAGTATCATAGRAGAGTGGTCAAACTCCCCTTCAGGCATACAAACATTCATAGCTTGGGGAAAGGTATCACCCCATGAAACATTGCAGAGGATCCTATCAAGCTTTGAGAAAACTCTATTGGAGCATGCTTGCTTGTTTGTCTAGGTGAAAAACCTCCCAGAGGTCTTAATCTCATTCAAAGCACAATCAAACATACAACTCCTCATAGGAACCACCTCAACAGGTCTCACCTTTGAGCCTTGTCTCTCATCAGTACTCATCAAAGCATTAAAGTCACCCCCAATGCACCAACCACCCTAAATAWTAGAAGTAGAGAAAGCTCTAAGGCTAGCCCATAAAGGTTCCCTCTCACTAGCTTTATTAAAACCATAAATAAATGAGCAAAAGAAGCCTGGTGAATTCATAGGAGTCAGTTTACAATGAATAAACTGAGCATCCACTTGGAGAATATCCACAATAAAAGACTTAGGTTTCCAAGCCAAAAAAATCCGACCATTATAATGACAATTGAGGTTACTAGTGACACACCAGTTAGGGCACAAATTCAGGTATAGGTTACCCAAATTAGGAGCCTTAACTCTTGTTTCAAGGAGGCACATCAACTTAATACTATGAGAGGCTATAAACCTTCTCACCTGGCATTGATTCTCCAAGCTGTTGAGCCCCCTTACATTCCAGATGACAAGATTATCCATTAGGTTTAGGGGATCCCTCCCCTTCACTTAAATCCCTTGCAGGAAGGACAACATCCTTGTCTAGACCTGGATGGATCTCATGGCCATTTAGAGTAGAAAAATAATTCCCAGCATCAACACGGGCAACAGGAGCAACCACCTTAACCCCAKAAGCTTTCTTACCAGTAACTAATTGGAAACCCTCAGCATCTATCACTGGTGGGGGACTCTTAGAAAGAGTAGCGACAGCAGGAACCACCACCTTCTTAGCCACCCATTGCTGAGGACCMTCCTTCCCCTTCTTCTTGCATTTGTCAACCAAGTGCCCATATCCTTTGAAATAGTCACACAACAGAGGCCTCCATTCATATTCAAGGGCGTGCTCCACTAGGGAACCCTTTTCATTCTAAAAAAGACACTATCAGGTAGTTTCTGRTTCACAGGAACCTGAATAAGAACCCTAGCAAACATTAATCTATCCTTAGTCTTAGTGGCATTGTCCGTCTTAATTATCTCCCCCACCATACCTGCAATCTTAGAGAGAGCCTGTTGTCCCCAATATATGATATCAAGTTTAGGAAATTTGACCCAAATATGAACATACTTAAGATCATCATGCAAAACATCCATATCAGGAGACCCAACATGCAAAATAACAGGCTTACGATCAAAGAATACTGGCTCACCATTCAGCACCTTTGTCATATCATCATARAATTGAAAACGAATAAGAAAAACACCCTTACTCAGCACATAAATTTTATCAATCCCACAGTTCTTCCAAATGCGAGCCACAAAACCCTCAAACACCTTCAACGGGGGGTTACCTCCCAAAACATAGCAAACTATCGAAGATTTCCAATACTCAATCTCATCCTCAATATCACTTAGGTCAAATTTTAACTGGAGAAGGAGCAAAAGACTTACCCTCAACCGGTGGCACAATCACCATTGGAGTACTCTATTTCTGGGCTTCAGAAGTACCAGTCGGAGGACCCATTTTGAGCACATTCAACCATTGATTGAGTGTCTCCTTGGATTGAAAAGCACAAAGAGACGCTGCCGCATCAAGATTCTAATCAGCAATCACCGATTCCATATGCACAATATCATCATTTGTCACAATTTGGGTATCAATATCCTCGTAATTCGTTGATCGTGGAGAGCTCGCCTTCTCACGTCCAGCTTCTAGTTAAGAGCTTGATTGTGACGCCTTCTGTTTGCGAGTCTTAGCCATGGCATCAGGTCACAAGGACCAAACCCACAACAATGGCGAAAGAGCAACTCAGAGAGAGAAAGCTAGAAAGAGAAAGCTACAATGTATGTTCTCAATTATTGATGGCTTTATGATTGATTGAATAGTCTATTACAATCATGATTTTGATGACTCCATGGTCTTGAAGCCAAATTTTTTCTTTTGTTTTTTTTCCCGTTCTTTTTGCACATTTTGCATATCATTTCAATAATGTATGCCAGTATATATGATCTGGCTTTGTTTTTAGGATACATTGAAGAAAGGAGGATGGTAGAAGGTGGTAAAAGCTTTTGGAGATGACATTTTGTTGCTTGATGGGGAGAGGAGTTTCAGTGTTTTATTGCATTTGGAGGAAGATTTCTCGGATCATTCACGAAGAAGGAATATGGGCCATGTGGAAAGGAAACTTGGTTATGAAAAATCATCGTCTTCCTTATTCCTCAATCAGTGCTTATATTGTTATACTATARTTTTGTTTTTTATTTGGCAAACTATATTATAGCATTTGGCGAGGGACATATAGTGTTTAAAGGTTGTAGAGGGTGGTGCAAATGAGCTAAAATTGATTGTTGTTTGGTGTGCTCGTTAAAAGGGTCTGTCTAGCGGTATTTTTGGTGCAATGAAGCCAAGAAGTTTATGGTTCGAATCCTAAGGGCTCCAACTTATCATCTGAGTACTTGTACACAAATTCAGCTTGTACGTACGAAGTATTATTTATCTTAGTAATGAATTTTTAATTTTTTATTTATATTTTTTTTGTTATCATAAGGTATAAATGTATAATCTTGTTGAAAATTACACTTAGAATAAAATAATTTTTTACCAACTCTTGACATCTTTTAACCCTCACTAAGATGAATGAAAAAAATGAAGCAGCATATCTTACTTTCATAGACTGCGTAACTATTACATTGACAAAATGAAAAGAATGATGTCACACTGTTGGCCTCTGAAGCTAGCTTGAGACAGTGATCATCTTAGTCTACATATGACACAATATTCAGATATATTCTAGCTCACCRCAATTGGTACATTATTTTTTTGCCCGTTTAGATACAATATCACACTATTTGGTACATTACTTATTGCTCGTTAGATACACAAACTAACCAAAATTGATTATAACGGATTTTCACGTAGAACACRGCGCGCATGTGCGCGTCGCGTGCCACTAGTTTCATGTAAAGCTCAAATCTAGAAAAAAAACATTGAGAGCTTACCATAAATTAAAATAAGATAGAAGAAAGAAGGGGGTGTTAATAGAATCATAATAATGAATGAACTTTGCATCAAAAAAATAATAATGATGAATTAGATGATGTTGTTGTTGTTGTTGTTAAAGGTTTAATAAGTAGTGTTATATTCAATGTTTTTAATGATTAAGGAATAACTTAAACAATACTTAAATACTGATATAGAACTATTATTTCTCTCAAAATTTAGGATTATTAATCTATATTAGAGGTTAAGGTTTATAGGAAAAATATGTTGTTTCTAATGCTTTATTTCTTTTCAATATGGTGATGTATGGATTATAGATTCAAGTGTTTTCAACTTCACGCACACATCGCGTGTAAAGAATGCTAGTTGTTTATATTTTAAGATTCCTTAAAAATTTTTGTTCACAATTTTTTAACCAAAGTATATATAGAGACTTAGCTTTCCTTAAAGTAAAAGATATATTTATTAACATTTTATTATTATTATTATTATTATTTATAATGCATTCATCTAGATTTTTTTTAAAAAAAAAAATCAAAAGATATACAGGGATTTAGACTTGCCCAATATAAGAAACTAAACATTTACTATTATTTTTTAATATGATTTTTTTCATTAAAATGGAAAAAAATTGGATGGAAAATTTTTAACCATAAAGCAACAAGTGTCTTTTTTGGTTTTTGTTTTAATATRCAACTAGATTAATCTCCTGTGCGATGCACAGTTACATTATATATATTTTATTAAATATATTTTTGATTTAATCTTATTATTAAATACTTTTTTAATTTTCGATATAATTTTTAGGATACACGGAGTAATTGTTATCTTGTGATTTTTTTTAACTTATTTAATCTTGTATTCAGAGTAAGATATGCTAGTTATATTGTTCTTTTAATAAATTTTTTAATTGCTGATATAATTTTAAGGATATATAGAGTAGTTGTTATATTTTTTTGTTTAATCTTTTATATTAATGATAAGATATGATATGTTGTTACTATTAAATCTTTTATTAATAATGAGATTTAATATACTCCGTAATTGTTACGCCGTGTACCATATTGTTTTTTTTATTTAATTTAATATTTTCTTGGATAATAAATATGGATAATAGATAAATTTAATTTCTTATTTAATTAATATAATTTTTAATTAAATTTATGATGTAATCAGTGCTTTTGGCATGAAAATTTTTAATGGAACTTTTTTTGGTGGAAGTTTTTTTTTATGACGAATTAAATAATTCAAGAAGTTGTGTATGGATTATATATATGGAATAATTTTAACATATATATACAAAGTGTATAGAAAGATATGATATGTTATGGTTGTTATTTAATTAGTTTACACAAATTTAATTCAAAATCGTGTAAGATGGGATATATTTATCGTTTTTAAATAAAAAAATATAGTGACATGGGAAATACTTTTGTTATCTAGATTTAATTTAAACTAAAGTGAGGATGGGATATAGTTGTTGTTTTTAGATGGGATATACCTCGTAGTTGATTTTTTGTACTTTTTAAATTTAATTTAATTTATATAGTTGTTGTTTTTTCTAGATTTAATTTAAGAAATTGTGAGTTGACATATAGTTGTCATTTTTTAAAAATAATTAAATTTTATTTATGATGTCATCTATACTTTTGGCGGGAATTTTTTTAATGAAAGGTCGCCACGTAAGCATTGATGACATCAATCGTGTTTTGCTTTATTATTATTATTATTATTATTAAGATTATAGAAGATTTTAGATAGGTAAATTAATTTGAAATTGAAGTTAGAACTTACACTTCATTTTTTTAATTAGAGTTTTTTGTGTATAAATCATTAATAACATGTCTAGTGGAGTATGTCAAGTATGAGGGAAAAAAATTCTCATTAAGTCAATATTTAATTGAAAATTTCAAATGTGATTTCATACTTAACTTGCTCAATGTATATGACAAATTTCATCGACGAATAAAAATATTTGTGGATGTAGTTACATTTACTTACCAAAAGTGATTTTTATATGAAAAAATAACTAATTTTATTTGGCAAGTAGGAAGAGAAATATCATTTTCAATTTTTATTAACTTGAATTCAATTCATTAAGTGTACACAATAAACTTTTTGAAGAAAGGACACCATCTGCCTCTTCCTTTCACTTACATAATATAAATTAAGTTCCCTTATTCATACATTATATTCACAAGTTTTGTGGAAGCTTTTGATAACATTTTCAATTTATATACTATATTAAATTTTATCAAAAAACATAAATATCAACATCAAATGTCAAATTATAAAACATACAAAGCTAAAAATCTAAGTGGACCAACAAAGTGATAACACCATAAATTTGACAAGTATATAGCAAGCCCGATTCTACACATTGTATGCAAGCCATAAAATAATGATTGGACAACTCTAGAAAATAAATTAAAGCAAATAATCTTACGTAGTTAATCTATGAGTCTACACCATTACACCATGGATATGGGCGAAATGTGTTGGATTTTTTAAAATTATATATATTTTGTAATTTGACTCAACTATATCAAGTGCTCACATTTACACTACAAAAATCATAAACACTCAACAAGAATGAATCACATTACACCATTTTTTATAGTTGAAAATTCCGTTAAATGCGCTAATTTTTGTGCTAAAAATTAAATAAACAACAAATACCCCCACCAATCAAAGAAATTCACCCTTTTTTCCTTTCTCCTTTTTTCATGAGAAGGAAGAATAACAAAGGCTAAAAAATGGGGTTGGAGAGAAGTCATATTCATTATTGCTTCAATGTTAATTAATTCTCTCCTTTTTTATCATTCCATTTCCTAAGAATTTCTTATTCTTTTTTGTTGTTCTTTCTTCTTCGAATTATTTTTTTCTTCTTTTGTCATTCTTACCCACATTTTTTTTATCAACTTTGAGAAATTTTTATAAATATTCACATATATAAACCTAGAAAATATTGTTCTATCCATTCCGAACATTTTATTTAGGAGATAATTGTATTCAAACATATATAGCATTCTTATCATGTTGAGGTATTCAGGTATTTTACTCATTCATTTATATATTCTTTTTTTTTTTGTTTGTCATTAGATTGCACAACTTTTATTAGATCATTGCGTCTTTTAATTATGTGTATGAATTGGTGCATCTCTCAATCATGGACTAAGATCAATTGAAAACTATGCTTTAAATGAGAAGGTGAGAAGGAATCACTATGCATATATATTTTGTAATATATGTGCATTTTTCTTAACATAAATGTGCATTAAAAAGTGAAATTGGTTTATTGTTCGTTATATGTAGTTGTTCGTTAAAGTCCATTTATGTGCACAAGTTTTTCATATTGTGTTGCTAATTTTACTTTTGGATGTAGAGTGATTTTGATATTGAAAACAAGCAATGCTTGGAGCTGAAATAAATGGAGAATATATGGGGAGAAATTCAAGATATAGTAGGAACATAAAAAATATGAAAAAAAGGTATAAACAAAATGCATCATCACCAGTAAGTCCCTTAAGCTATGGCACATCTAGTTATGGTTCTATTGATCTAGCAATGGACAATGCAATAGACAACTCACATGAGCAATTACACCAAAGAATTTGTGATATGAAATGCTTGGAAGAAGCTCAATCGATTCAARATGGCAACACAACTTATGGTAATGAATTGAGAATGAATTCGGATCTATGTATTCCTATAGAAGCTCATCATCATATTTTAGATACTGAAGTAGTCAAGGATGTTGTGGTGAAAGAGGAACAAGAAAACAATCCGCAATGTAAGAAGAAGAAGTTAAACAAGAATATTAAGGAAAGAGAAGCAACTGTTAAGGCTAATAATGTTGCATTTATGACACAAAAGCCTCCAATTAGCAAGAGAATTAAATCAAGAAGAACGAATTCAGGTTCTTCGGATGAAATACTGAGTTCCAAAAATCAAAATCTAAGTGGTGGGTTGACTATTGAGAAAGGGATTGATAATCCAGATTTAGGGCCATATCTACTTAAGAAAGCTCGAGATATTATTTCATCTGGCGATAACCTAAAWAGGGCATTTGAGTTATTGATTCGAGCAAAGAAATCCTTTGAAAGTTGTTCTTTGGATAAAAAAAATTTGGATTATGTAATGTGCTTGCATATTTTGGCTTCAATGCATTCTAGTGCAGGAAATCACAAAGAAGCAATGCGTATCCTCGAACATGCCATTGAAATTCCAAGCACAATGTTAGGCCATAAACATGCCCTAGCAAAATTTGTGGGGTGCATGCAATTAGGTGACATTTATGCAATGAAGGCCCAACTAAATATGGCAATACATTATTACAAAATTGGTTTGGAGATTCAAAAGGAAGTGCTTGGAGATAAGGATACCCATTTCGGACAAACTTGTCGGTATGTAGCAGAGGCTTATATTCAAATATTTGAATTTGATGAGGCAAAAAAGCTTTGTAAAATGGCTTTAGATATTCATAAAGTTAATGGATGTTCTCCGTCAATTGAAGAAGCTTCAGATAGAAGACTAATGGGCCTTATTTGTGATTCAAATGGAAATTATGAAGAGGCTCTTGAACATTACATGGCAGCAAACCTAGCAATGCATTGCAATGGACAAGAAGCAGATGTCGCCACTGTTAATTGTAACATAGGAGACACATATTTAGCCTTAGCTCGATATGATGAAGCAATTGACTCTTACAATAAGGCAATTACAACTTTTACCTCTAGCAAAGGTAAGAACCATCCAACTGTTGCTTCAGTCTTTGTCCGTTTAGGAGAACTTTATAATAAGGTCGGAAAATTTGGTGAATCCAAATCATATTGTGAAAGGGCCCTAGAAATTTACAATAAACCACTATCTAATGGTACTAATGTTGAGGATATTGCAAATGGTTTSACTAATCTTGCTATAATCTATGAGTCCATGAATGAGCTTGATGAATCTCTAAATCTTCTTCACAAGGCACTTGAGCTACATAGTGATGAGGTGGTTTCAAAGAGCAAAATTGCAGGAATTGAAGCTCAAATAGGGGTGTTATATTTTATGCTAGGAAATTACATTGATTCTTATAACTTTCTCAAAAGTTCTATTTTGAATTTTGAGGTATCAGAGGAAAAAACTTCATGCCTTTACGCAATCACTTTGAGTCAACTAGGCCTTACGTGCRTGCAACTCTATGCCATTAGTGAGGCTGCTGAACTCTTTGACAAAGCAAAGAGCATATTAGAGAAAGTATATGGATCGTTTCACCAAAACACTCTTTGGGTTTATAGCAATCTTGCTGCCACCTATGATGTCCTTGGAAGGTTTGTTTTCAACCAACATTCTTACACGATATGATGGCATGAACTTTATCTTGCTTTTATGTAATTTTCGATATTCCAATTTGGTGACTTAAGATATGAAAAAAATYCAAATCATTACATAAATTCTACTTATTGTTAGTATTTAAAGATTGAAAAATCTTTATTAAACCATTCATTACATATCTAAAATGAACTTGACATGCAATATTTTGTATGAAAACATACTTATAATCTCTTTGATTATCTTATAAAAGATGGGATGATGCGATCGAGCTACTAGAATTTGTGGTGGTAACGCGAGAAGAGAAACTGGGAACAGYTGATCCTATTGTGGAGGATGAAAAAAGGAGGTTAGCAAAACTACTTGATGAAGCAGGAAAAGTGAGAAGAAGAAAATCAAGGTCACTAGAAACCCTTTTTTATAAAAATACACAAGCTAATCTGATAATCGCAAAAGGACGTTTATTTGGCTTGTGATTAATATTCGTAATTTATTATTCTTCCCAATTGGTGATGAGAAGAAATATGTTCAACCTAAAATTACAAAGAAATGAGTGTAATGAGCTTAACTCCCAATGAATATGATGAATGAATAAACTTTTCTTTTGTGAGGTTAATCTTTCCTTTAATGAATGCATAGAAAGTAATTTGATGAATGCATAGAAAGTAATGCATCTTTAAATTGTAGGTGTTTTTAGCTTTCAAAGCTCAATAAAGTTTATGAGGTTTTGTTTGCACAGTATCTCTCATGCATCGTAATAATTTTGTTGATATCGAGTAAATTAGTGTAGTTATCTTTTAATTTTCCCCAGTGGAATTTAATTGCATGTGGATATTGTGAACTGTTATTTTTAGGTGTCTCTTCATTCGGCCAATCATTAAAGAAACAATGTCCAAACAAGTGTTAACGCGCACAGAGTCCTAACGGAACGTTGCAAACTTCACTGAAACTCTTTCCAAACTCAACTCATACTCGTAGAACCTAACCTAGTAATTCTTACAACTATTAAACACCTTGGGTCAACATTGAAATCTTAAACTCAAATAACTCCAACGGCCCATTAGTTATTGGGACTAAATGGTGGGAATGAGAATGAACTACAAGTGTAATTTAAATAGCTAGGGAAAAATTTTAGAATCTCTATGGGAATTAAGTTGTTCACAACTTTTTCTMTATGGGAAAAAAATCTTACCCCAAACTTATGTTTTTTCTCCCCGTGGAGACAAAATTTCTTATGAATTTTCATTACCACTCATTATCACTTACGAATTTCTTCTAAATTTTCATTACCACTTATGAAATTCTTATGAAAATAGGACTTTTTATGATGCAATGGCATTACCAGGAGAATGAACATAAATTTTCTTCATATATTTATATAAAAATTCATTCCCATTACCAAAATTTATTACCAATAATCTTAATGTTGAATTGGAAAAGACACAAACACGGATGGTCTCTTCATCTCCACTTTGTTCTCTAAAAAACCATATCAACAATTATAAAAAGCTCAATTATGAGTTACGTACATTGAATATATATCTCCATTATGTAAGCCAATGGGTGAGGTATTACTGGTTAATAACTACAATAACCTTACTCGTCCTTCATAACTGTTAATCATGCGGGGGCAAGTTTGTCTTTTGTTTACAAAAATCTTCCATAGCTTCATTTGACTTTTGAAATTATTAAAAGCCTTTTTTAAAACAAAGTTTCACAATTTTTAAAATGGCAAATTCAATTAAATATAAAATTTAATTATTCAAATTCTCTTAACACTCAAAATATATTCATAAATAATAAAACTTTTGGATTTTCTATGAAATACCCTTGAGATTTTGCGTTTTTTTTACTATATACCCCTGTAAAAAATTTCGTTTACAATATACCCCCAAGGTTTGATACTCTTCCACAATATAACTTTAATGGTTAGGTTTAACCACTCATATGGTTAGATATATATTTTAAAAAATTAAAAAAGAAAAATAAAAAAGGAGTAACCATCACCGAAATAAATTAAAAAGGGCAGCAACCATCACCAAAAAATTTATATTAAAACAATAAAAAAATTAACGTTTGGCTATCACGTAGACACTTACTAAACCTCGGGGGTATATTGTAGAAGATTTTGTTTCAGGGGTATATATTATAAAAAACGCAAAACCTCAAGAGTATTTCATAGATTCCTTTCTATTTATATTCATTGTTAGTCASTGTTTCACTAAGGAGGTATGTCATTTCTTCCCTTTTTAAAATGTTGTGAATCTATTATTTTAAATAATATTTTTTAAGCATTTGTACAGTAATTGTATTATTTATTAGTGTCTTGAATTCAGAATGACACTTGAAAAGTAGAATAAATACAGCTCATATCGGTTTATAGTTTGAAAAATCATTAGAAAATTAGAATCGTTGAACACTAAAAGTAGAATCATTACAACTCTATCCATATTTTAGGCACAAATTTACCCACATTTTATTTTGTAATTGAATGACACTACAAAAGTGAATTAACACCAAATTTGCATTTTTATATTGTTTATTCTACTTATTTGGTGTCTTGTATTATTTACATTGTGTGTTAATTCTCTTGCTTTGTTCTCTCTTAACCCATTTTTTWAAAAAAAATTGCATGTCATAAAAAAGGAACCATTAGAATACAAGAATTTTCAAACAAAATTAAGCAGAATTTATTATAACATGTTTTCCCACCTACTACTTTAGCCTAATATAGCACATCCACCATATGTGAAAAATTGTGATTGTTAGATGAAAATTAGTGATTATGCGGTTATATTATGCTAGGATTATTGTATGTCAAACCCTATTATAATTTCAGAAGGTATTGTATGCATCATATGCACAATAAATTTATTGTGCATCAAGCATATAGTGACCCTTTATATCAATATAAGACCCATTTTCACTTTACATCAATATAGTGATAAATAATAAGGGTCACTATATTGATAAAAAGGGTTGCTATATTAACCAAAAGGGTCACTATAATCTGATGCAYAGTAAATTTATTATGCATCCGATATACCTAATACTTTGTCTTATTATTTTAGATTGTTTGTTATGTGAAAATTATTGTATGAGAGGCTAATAATGGCAAAATCATCATGGATTTATGTATTTAAACTACTTGAGCAAATAGAAAGGACGATAAGGTCCTTAGACAGCTTAGGTATTACTTTAAAGAAGTATTTAGCGGCATGCACTAGAATTAACTTATTACTCACTCCTCTTTTGAGGATTATTTAATCATAAGACATTTTATCTAATGTGTATGATGAAGTTGAACTTTTAACCTATGAACCAGTTGTGCCTCACACTTTATTCTTCATTATTCGTTGACTAAAAGTCCCTCAAACAAGTACCCATTAGTGAATTTTTTGAGTTGCATAAGTAGTAAGGTTAAGCAAATAAATGTGCCCTTCTCAAACTACCCAAACTCACCGCAAGRTTTAAAAGCTAAGGAAAACTTTAGTTTTATTTTGTAAACTTCCAAAATCATAAAACGTAGTATGAAAGTTAGGCGCCTAAAATAAAATAATTTAAAATAATGGCTTTTGTGGTACTAATCGAACCTTAGCTCCCTGATACCATTTTATAACACCCCAATAATGCTCCCTTTTTACATGCAAAATACTAAGTTGAAAATACGGAGAACTATTGACATGTTACCATCACGTGTTTAAACTTTAAGGCTAAAACAATATTTTGCAGCGGAAAACCAAAAATAAGAATTAGTTTAACCAAAATATAAAACTCCAAAATAAAACTCTATTGACAAGTTGGAACCACTTATGGCCCTTATTTGCAAACAAAGGTAGAATCCCTTTAGAAAATTGAAGTAGTAACAATCGTTCTTTAAAGTCTACGATATGAAATAAACAACTAAAATTACGAGCAGCTCTCCACTCATCCCAACAATCCAAGGCTAGTTGCCATATCACGATACATGTGAAAAGTCTGCTCCCCATAATTTCCAAATGAAACATGGATCATCAACGGTCCACCAAAAGAAGGAAAACGTGGACGACAGACACACAAGCACAAAAACATACGCAATCAGCAAACCTGAGTACATACAACTTACGAAATGAGAAAACAAATGGACAMCATCTCTCCTAAAAATGGACATACCAAGTTATGACAACTGTTAAGAAATAAGAAAAATCCAGTTGTGGTGTTCATAACCACTTAACCATATATTATATATATCCAATTGAACTAGAATAACTCATTATTGAGATCAACACCACCCTGTTAAACAGATTAGTTCATGAACAAAATAATAYAACCAAGTTTCAACCCATGACTCAAAATATAGTTCATTTCTTAATTTATGATTTGAGCAATGGATAAGGTTGTCCTCAACTCATGTTCCAATTGTCAACTCATGTTCCAATTTAGGAACATCAACCAAACACATAGTGCCACTTCCCATGCCTTCCCGTCGGAAAGCATAAAAAACAATAAACAAATTGGAAACAGGCGCGACTCTGTCACCATATCTAGATGAGATCTCAACTAACCCCAATTTGGATAAAATCCTTAACAAAAATACCTGAAGAGAGACTGGTAAATCAAACGGCTCTCGGAAAGGTCGCGAATAAACTCGCAACCCTAACCCCTAATTGTCAACACTCCTGATGTGCACAAATCTAGAGTTTTATTGCTCATTCATATTATATTTAACTGTAATTATTTATCAAATTCTTACAATTTCCAAACAAGACCATAAACCACATGTACAATTTAAGCATATCCAATTCCTTTAATTAACAAACCTGTTGGACAAAGCCAACTAACCTCGTCATTATGACTTATRTAATTCCCTTTACTCAATTCATACATCATGTCATGAACGAGGAATAAAAATCACTTCATGGAGCAATTTATACATTGACTCCACTTAAACCATCCCTATTTAAACTAGTTAATTAATGACAAAGGATTAATTAACAAACTTTCATATCAATTCTCATGAGTACGTAATCCAATTTTCAACATATTTAGCCAAGACGCAAGTAAATAAATTGCTCGTGTCTGCTACCAAACAATTCCATGGGAGTTCCCCTACTCATGACACTAAGTTTTCAAGCATCCTCAAGCATACATATAAATGAAGGAGTCCGCAAGTAGTACGCACCTTGAATAAATTGAGCGGCTAGCCACTTTACTACTCAAAAATCACCTTCTAGGAAGTCTCCTCCTAGTCAAATTATGAAACTCAAATCAATACACATGACACCTAATTTACAGCAATACTAAACAACTTAATAAGCCTCGAAAGTCATTCAAACGATATCCTTATTCCTCACACCCCCCCCATTTGGTAGGATGAATATTATACTATTGTCTCTGCTTGAAAAACCATGAAAATCTAGCTTTTCAGTAAGAAATTCAGCACTTTTAACTTGTTTAAGAAATCTGAAATTTTATTTTCACACAAAGCCATTGACCAACTAAAAATATATAATCCCTTCATTTTTTTCAGTTGTTCCAGTTTCCATTTCAGGATGTTTTCAAATAGTTATTCCAAACAAATCTTAAAATAATGTTCCAAACAAATCTTAAAATAACTTTATTAGTATTTACCTACTTTAATTACTCAAACATTAAAGAATGACTCATTTCTAAAGTCAACTTTCATTACTTTACCCAATCTATTCACCCAAAATTACTTTTTTCCAAAAAAATGACTCACATATTTACTCTTTTACCTAACTTACTCAACTATTTATCTAACTTGTACTAATTGGTATGGAACATCTATTAAAATATGGAGGGAGTAAATAATACAATATAATAAATCATTGGTTTTTAAGTGAAACCCCATTATTTTCATAACTAATAGTTTCAAAATAGTTGTATAAAATATGAAAATTATTTAAACTTGCAAAAGAAAAGGTCTAGGCTTTGCATACATATATAATATTTCATAAGCAAGTTTAWCTCATACAAAACATGATTTGAAATCAGTAAAACTTCGAATTTTTATCAATTGAAATTAACATTATAAAACTCATAATCATTGCAATTCATAATAGATTATACTCAAAAACATCATTATTAACAATTGGGTTGTAAAAATTCAAAGTTTAAACAACCTAGAAGAAAAGGATTAAAACAAGAAGAAAAGGAAGAAAATAAGAAAGGAGAAAAACGAGGACCGACTGTGGGGCTGGTCGGTTGGCCGGCGACGATGGCAACAGTGCGGCAGCAACGACRTAGGGCAGTAGTAGCAACGACGCAGAATAATAGCAGCGGCGTAACACACTCACAATCTCCCTCTTTCTCTTTTTTTTTGAAAGTTTGAAGTGTTATGCGTGTAAAGGAATAAGGAAGGGAATATAAAACCCTCTTTTTAACTGACTTTAGTATATGACTAGGTTAAGATTGAAATACTTTATTTATTTTATTTTGGATAAAGAAGAAAAAGATAGATTTTCTATCATGAAATATAATTTAAACGGGAAATAGACAAATTCAAATAAACTATGACATTCTTATGAAATAAATCGTAGTATACTTATAAGAAAATATATTTATAAATATTTGAAAATTACGGGGGATTACATACTGTGAAATTGAAGTTGAATGATGCTGTATTTCAAAGAATTTATATTTGTTTTGATGCCATCAAGAACAGATATTTGGGTGGATGCAGGCCATTTTTTGGAATTGGTGGATTTTTTTTTGAAAGGCCCTTTTGGTGGGCAATTACTTGTAGTTGTTGGAAGAGATGGAAACAATCAAAAATTTCCAATTGAGTGGGCTTGTGTAGAAGTAAAAGGTACAAAAAGCTGGGTTTGGTTCTAGAAGACTTGGCAAATGACCTAGAAAAAATTGATGGAATCAGGTTTACTATACTGTTAGACCAACAAAAGGGGTTGCTTGAATGCTTGCTGCAATAGTGAGGTATTTTCTATGGCTGAAAATAGGATATGCGCTCGACATGTGTACATGAACTTCAGATTAATTTTTGGCGAAGGATTAGAATTTAGAAGAGGTTTTTGGAAATAGCTAAGAGTACCATCGAAAATACTTTTAACAAGAACATGGAAGAATTTAGTGGTTTGTCCAAGTTACGCAGAAAAAGTATTTGAAGAAAGGAATTATAAAAGTGGGTGAGGGCTAATCAAGAACCTTTTAGCAAATGTTATAGTGCAAATAACAACATGAATGAAGTTTTTAATTCTTACATTCTTTCTTCGAGGCATAAGCCACTCATCACTATGTTGAAGGACATCGGGGAAGGCAAAATGGAGAGGATTCACAAAAAAGGAATTACCTTGCCAACAAACAAGTTACTTATGTCCTCAAATACAAGAGAAACTTGAAAATTCAAAGATATTTACTAGGGGATGACTTGCATTTTTGGGACGGAAATTTCTCATCCAGGTAAGGCAATGATCACACAAATTAGGTGTGTTTGTGAACTTAGGGAATAAGACATGTAGTTGTAAGGCTCTGCAGTAGTGGTATTCCATGTAACCATGTTGTTGCAGCAATTTGGAAAGCAAACGAATTCCGAAGCACTATGTGGAAGATTGCTACAAGAAGGTCAATTATTTGAAAGCTAATTCATTCCCTTGGAGCTTTGATCGTCCTCAAATGTGGCCAGACTCACCTTAGGATCCTCTAATTGCACGTCTTTGAAGAAATTGAAAACAGACCAACGTGAAAACTGAAAAGGAAGCCATCCACCGAGGAAGTAGATGCTATCAAGTTGAGTAGAAAGGGTCAAATAAAAAAATGTGCAAAAAGTGTGGTGGACAAGGCCATAACAGAGGAGCCTGCCCAAATCGTTTGGATCTTATTTGTAGCTGAGTATGTCGTAAATTTATTTTTTTAAATTGCACTCTAATTATACACAATAAATAAAAATATGACTACTTTTTAAGTTTTTATATATTTCAGGGATAAATGGTGGTCTATGAATTTTTTGGCATTCTGGAAAAAAGCTTAAAAGGGAATACCACTGGCTATGGATTTTTTGGAATAATTGTTGTTTATGTGGGATTGTTATTTATTTTTAATTAAGGGCTACAATTACAAAAGATTCAGTAGCATTACTTTTGTATGTAACAATTATTTGGGATGTTTCTTAGCTTCTTACTAATGTTCCTTTGTGAGCATTTTTTTCATTATGTTGTTATGTGTTACTAAAGGATTGATTAAATCTTGCTTTTTATATCATATACTGATTACTAAGAATTGTGATTTTTGTGTGTTAACTAGGATTTTAATCTCAATAGAAGAAAATGATTTTTTTAATGAAAAAATAAATGTCAAGCTTACAATTACATTTTAATAGTTATTAAGTATTAAAAGTTAATCACAGCTAACAAAACGCAAAAGTTAGGGAGGTGAATGATATGCTTTTAAATGTTAGTGGGCAAACGTTAAAAAACCTGAAACGTTAGGGGGCAAATGTATGCTTAACTCAAGGTTGCACCATTGTTGAAATTGTTGATATCAAGAAATTTTTTTATAGAGTGATTAAGGAGAAAATATTAAGTGGTCCCCATAAAAAAAGAGATATCAAAGTTATTGATGAGTATTTTTAGTAAAGCAGGTGGGGAAAAGTTATGTCGTCCCACAAAAAGTGAGTTTAGGGGGAAATTTATGAGTATTTTAATGTAGTCCCAATCAAAAAAGAAATAAAATCAAAGTAGGGCATCTTTTTGAAACATTCAATCTATATTCTATATCTATCTAACCTTACTAAAGCAACCCCGGCTCAGTTTTTTCCTCCTAAAATGCTAATAAATTCCGCCCATGCTACTTATTAATTTTTTTTTTTGACACTTATTATGCATGACTTGGGAAGCTAAATGGGAAAGAAAACTGTCTTTACGTTTTTATGATGCTAATTAAAAGCAGCTCTTTGGGAAACTTAAGTGTCTTTTAGGTTTTCTATGAAGATAATTAAAACCACTGCATTATTTCTCAGCTTCCATAACCATATCCTATAATTTCTCTTTTTCATTTCATCTTTTCTAAAGTTCTCAATTGATATTCCCATAATAATAATTTATCTTTTCAACTTCACAGTAATGTTCTTCAAAATAAATTTACGTCTATCTTCCAAAACTCAATTCCCCAACTCACTTCCAGTACATGTACTACTTCCTAAGATATGGAACATATTCAATTAAACAATGATGAATCTAGACTCCTCTTCAAAATTTCTCATTTCATGTTTTCCACTTTCACACATATATACAAGTATATAAATTCAACCTTATCCCAACAAAATCTCATACTTTCAATGTGCCAAGTGCAGAACTAGAGAAGAAAGCATAGAAGAACACGAAACAAGCAAAGCGTGAACTAAATTTTATTGTGCCAAGTGCTGTTTCAATGTTGAAACATCAAACATAGTCCCAAGGTCGTATTCTTATGGCATTAAACATTTATTTCTATTTATTTCTATTTATTCAATTTATTATTAATATCCTTTTATGAATACAAAAAATGTAGGTATAAAGTACAAATTAGAGTGGTTGATGAAACAGGCAGTGCCTCTTTGTGATGTTTGATCGTGAGGTTATTCAATTGTTGCATAGATCAGCTTATTATATGAGGGAGAAACTGCAAGGTAATTCGAATATTCT
>SNQN01000588.1:112221-124058 GCA_008642245.1 Bassia scoparia
TTCGTGGGTGAAAACATTATTCTATAATTCAGTCTCACAGGCCCACAAAGAGGAAAGTTATAATCATCGTTTAATTTTTTTAAAGAATTAGTTGGTTACTGGAGTGCTCACAAATAAGTATAAAATTGGAAATATTAATCGAATTGATTTAAAATTATGGCATTTAGATTATGTTCCTAAAATTTATAAAAGATAGTTCGATTATACTATAGGGAAGTTTATGATGGAGTATTGAACATGATTTTAAAATTGTAATGAATAATATGAGTTGATTTTCCTATAAATCTGATTTACTGTCGGTAATAAATTATTAATATAGTTACGAAAATATATGAGTTGATGTACAAATTTGATGAAATCAATTTATGAAATGCATAGAATACTAGTAGTCTTTATAAATGACTAGATTATTGCTCGGGGCAATACTGGTTAAAATAATGATTTATGATAGAGACTGACTGCTCCGAATATATATGATCATTATACTGCAGCGACAAATAACTGTTTATCTTTATTTTCAAAATTAAATTATACTTAATTAAGGATATAAATAAATATTTTACAATTACATATTAATCAATGATGTTAGAATTATCATTTTCAAAATACATTTATTATCTTATACTTGTTTTGTTATATTTTTTATGCAATTTAATTAATAAGGAAATATGAGAGGGAAATTTAGGAGGGAAAAAGAAGAGGGCGGGGATTGCTTTAGYTATAGAATATAGATAATGCGTTGATAATTTATAATTTTTCATCACTTAACTCAAATATCGCAAATCTATATAATGTCACCCTTTATAACTATCTCTACTTTTCACCACATGTCTTCCCTCCAAAAATAAAGCCCCACAATCCTTCCCTCCAAATACTTAATTTAGAATGACAAAAAATGTATTTAAAATTATACTGAGTGTGTTTACATGGTCATGTTTGCACCACCTAATCTAAAAATCCCATAACAACTAAAAATCAATGATAAAATAAGAGGTTTAAGAAGTTCAATTCTCAACACTATCTCRCAATTTTTATCCATTTTTAATCAATACTAGATTGTGCCGGTGCAATTGCACCGATGCACTTATTGTTTCACTTATATTATTAAAAAAACTTCATATTTGAAATATGAAACCATTACCTTAATGCATTCTCAAAACATAGAACTGTGGAGGTTTAATTAAAACTGAAATAAAATCACTCTTAAAAAATTTAAAAGATAACATAAAATACAAATGCTTAAATTATCAAACATTTTAAAAAGTCACCTTTATACTGAAAACAACATAGGAAAAAACCACATAGAACATAACTAGTTACCAACCCAAAAAATAAAATTGAAAATGAATATAAATTGAGATACAAATGAGTAAAGAATTTCATAGCTTCTTAATAAAGTGCAAAATTATCAAACACAGAAAAGAAAATGTCACTGCTACCCTTGCATTATAAATACAGTACTAAAATATATTTTANCCAATTGAGTGGGCTTGTGTAGAAGTAAAAGGTACAAAAAGCTGGGTTTGGTTCTAGAAGACTTGGCAAATGACCTAGAAAAAATTGATGGAATCAGGTTTACTATACTGTTAGACCAACAAAAGGGGTTGCTTGAATGCTTGCTGCAATAGTGAGGTATTTTCTATGGCTGAAAATAGGATATGCGCTCGACATGTGTACATGAACTTCAGATTAATTTTTGGCGAAGGATTAGAATTTAGAAGAGGTTTTTTGGAAAATAGCTAAGAGTACCATCGAAAATACTTTTAACAAGAACATGGAAGAATTTAGTGGTTTGTCCAAGTTAGCAGAAAAAGTATTTGAAGAAAAGGAATTATATAAAAAGTGGGTGAGGGCTAATCAAGAACCTTTTAGCAAATGTTATAGTGCAAATAACAACATGAATGAAGTTTTTAATTCTTACATTCTTTCTTCGAGGCATAAGCCACTCATCACTATGTYGAAGGACATCGGGGAAGGCATAATGGAGAGGATTCACAAAAAAAGGAATTACCTTGCCAACAAACAAGTTTACTTATGTCCTCAAATACAAGAGAAACTTGAAAATTCAAAGATATTTACTAGGGGATGACTTGCATTTTGGGACGGAAATTTCTCATACCAGGTAAGGCAATGATCAACACAAATTAGGTGTGTTGTGAACTTAGGGAATAAGACATGTAGTTGTAAGGCTCTGCAGTTTAGTGGTATTCCATGTAACCATGTTGTTGCAGCAATTTGGAAAGCAAACGAAGTTCCCGAGCACTATGTGGAAGATTGCTACAAGAAGGTCAATTATTTGAAAGCTAATTCATTCCCTTTGGAGCCTTTGAATCGTCCTCAAATGTGGCCAGACTCACCTTAGGATCCTCTAATTGCACGTCCTTTGAAGAAATTGAAAAACAGACCAACGATGAAAACTGAAAAGGAAGCCATCCACCGAGGAAGTAGATGCTATCAAGTTGAGTAGAAAGGGTCAAATAAAAAAATGTGCAAAAAGTGTGGTGGACAAGGCCATAACAAGAGGAGCTGCCCAAATCGTTTGGATCTTAATTTGTAGCTGAGTATGTCGTAAATTTATTTWTTTTAAATTGCACTCTAATTATACACAATAAAATAAARATATGACTACTTTTTAAGTTTTTATATATTTCAGGGATTCAAATGGTGGTCTATGAATTTTTTTGGCATTCTGGAAAAAAGCTTAAAAGGGAATACCACTGGCTATGGATTTTTTGGAATAATTGTTGTTTATGTGGGATTGTTATTTATTTTTAATTAAGGGCTACAATTAAACAAAAGATTCAGTAGCATTACTTTTGTATGTAACAAATTAGGGTAGCAGTGACATTTTCTTTTCTGTGTTTGATATTTTGCACTTTATTAAGAAGCTATGAAATTCTTTACTCATTTGTATCTCATAATTTATATTCATTTTCAATTTTATTTTTGGGTTGGTAACTAGTTATGTTCTATGTGGTTTTTTCTATGTTGTTTTCAGTATAAAGGTGATTTTTAAAATGTTTGATAATTTAAGCATTTGTAATTTTATGTTATCTTTTATTTTTAAGAGTGATTTTATTTCAGTTTAATTAAACTCCACAGTTCTATGTTTTGAGAATGCATTAAGGTAATGGTTTCATATTTCAATATGAAGTTTTTAATATATAAGTGAAACAATAAGTGCATCGGTGCAATTGCACCGGCACAATCTAGTATTTGATAAAAATGGTAAAAATTGGTGAGTAGTGTTGAGAATTGAACTTCTTAAACCTCTTATTTTATCCATTGATTTTTTAGTTGTTATGGATTTTAGATTAGGTGTGCAAACATGACCATGTAAACACACTCAGTATAATTTTAAATACATTTTTGTCATTCTAAAATTAAGTATTTGGAGGGAAGGATTGTGGGCTTTATTTTGGAGGGAAGACATGTGGTGAATAGTAGAGATAGTTATAAAGGTGACATTATATAGTTTGCGATATTTGAGTTAAGTGATGAAAAATTATAAATTATCAACGCATTATCTATATTCTATAACTAAAGCAATCCCGCCCTCTTCTTTTTCCCTCCTAAATTTCCCTCTCATATTTCCTTATTAATTAAATTGCATTAAAAATATACAAAACAAGTATAGATATAAAATGTATTTTGAAAATGATAATTCTAACATTTGATTATATGTAATTGTATATTATTTATATCCTTAATTATAATTAATTTAATTTTGAAAATAAACATATTTTGTGAGTATAAGAATTATATGCGGAGTATATATAATATTATTTAAAACCGAGCATTGCTCGAGCAATAATCTAGTCAGTTTATAAAGACGTATTATTTATGCATTTTAAATCTGATTAATAATTATACATCAACTCATATTTTCGAATATATTTAATAATTTATTACGGAGTAATCATTTATAAGAGAAACTCAACTCATATTATTTATGGTCAATTAAATATTTCAAATACCATATAAACTTCCTATAGTATAATGAACTATCTTTTAGATTTTTAGGAACATGATAACTGTCAATTCTAATTTTAATGCATTAATAATTTCAATTTTTTATATTGTGAGCATAGTAACAAAAATCTTTAAAAAAAATTAACATGCATTAATAATTCAAATTTTTTGGCTGTGAGCATAAATAAAATTTCAATTTTAATCTTCACTCAAACTTGCAAGTTGATTAATTAGCACGCATTGGTTGATTTTATGAAATGTGTATGTTGTATGATTAAGTGCACTATATGAACGGTTAATGTACTCTCTAGGTATCAGTTTGTAACTTTAATTGATTTTTTTTTCTTTTGGATAAATGTGGGAGGGGGAATTTTTGGAGGGAAGTGATGAGAGTGAAGAAAAATTGGAGGGAGTTAATTTGGTTAGGTGTGGGGTGATTACAAATACTCCGTAGTTACTTATGTTTAATAATATAGATTACCATTCGTTACTGAAGTTAGATATCTAACTTGGTCTCAATATTTACTTCATTCATTTCATTGAGATTGCACTAGTTTTTATACTAGATTATTGCCGAGCATGCTCGATTTTAAATAATATTTATGTATACTCCGCATATAATTCTTATACTCACATAATATTTTTATTTTCAAAATTAAATTATACTTAATTAAGGATATAAATAAATATTTTAACAATTACAAATTAATCAATGATGTTTGATGTTTGAATTATCATTTTCAAAAATATTTTATCATCTTATTATACTTGTTTTGTTATATTTTTATGCAATTCATTTATAAGGAAATATGGGAGGGAAATTTAAGAGGAAAAAAGAAGAGGGTGGGGATTGCTTTAGTTATAAGAACTAGATAGTACCGTGCGATGCACGGTTTAAGAAATGAATAAAATGATGTAAATACAAATTTTGTATGGAGTAATAAGTTGTCTATGATTATAAGTTTTTTTTATTTAAAAAAAAAAAGTTAAACTGTAATTGTAAGTTTCTCTTGTAATTCAACAAACTAATTTAAATTAACTAATTATTGAGCGAGATTTAGTGTTGAATTCATAGAATGACTTTTAGATAAGACAAATGATAACATACTGAAATCATGTACATTAGAGATATTATATGTTTGATTACCTTTAATTTTCATATACGAAAATCACGTATTGGCGGTAATAAAATATTAATCATCAATGGGTAAAGTTTATTTATTAAAATAAATAAAATACTTTAAAAAAAACAAAAAATCAACCGCTTGTTAACAATGTGAAAAAAACAAAATACTTTAAAAATAAAGTAAATATAGAGATGTTTCTGAACAAATAAAGTAAATAAATGATGTGCAGCTTGTTAGCACTTGGGTATTATCTCAGCTTGTTAGCAAGCGTGTGCGAATCATTGGACTGGGTATTTCCTAGTTTGTTAGCAAGCTGGTATTATCTAATAGTTATAACTCATATCCGTTATAATCAAATACTTAATTTTCCTGCGACCGCTTGTTAACAATGGGGCCATCACGAGCATGAGTTGAACTTCCTGGCACGCTTCGATCTGAAAATGGTGATATATCGGAGATTGACTTCCTGGTATGTTGAGTTTATTAGATTTATTAAATTTTTATGCATGTCTTTTTTTTTATTAATTCCTTCCACCGTTTAGTCTATCACATCATCATATATACTTAGCTCATCACAATCAGTCATATAATTCGTATCTTCAATTGCATGCAAGATTCAATGGCAAAGTTAATTCTATAACCCTGTTTTAATGTGCAGTTATGGTTCTCTCTTTTTAGTTTGCCACTTATTCAATTGAGCTTGTAGCTTTCAACAAAATCTCAGGAAAAAGGAATAAGTTTAGATCTTGGACAAAATCGAATGAATTGGGGAATTTAGCAATTGGAATAAGAGATTTCAGGGAGGGCAAAAGATGGAGGAGAGTTAGAATGTTATGCTTCTGTTTAGTTAGAAAATGTAATTAATTATCTCTGGCAGGAGAGTGCTCACATATTCAGCACGCAGCCTGAAAATGAAGATTAAAATAAGGAGCCTCTGTGCAAGGAGTGATAAATCTAAGCATATGTTGTGATAACTCATAGTTATTTTGATTAGACTCCTTTATGCTTAATATCTAAATTAGACCTTAATTGTTCTATTTAATTATTCATACTTATCTTAATAAATCTAAGCATAAAGGTACAATGATAACTCATATTATCCTTAGAATATTAAATTAAACTCCTAATTTCACTTTTGAGTATTATGTGTTGAACTAATGTAGATGAAATTGACTAATCTCAGAGCCGTTTGGTTAAAGTTTTCTGATCCTTTCAGAAAATTATTGCGTGTGCGAATCAATGGATTGGGTTATCACAGCCAACGTCCATTTTGCTTGGATGATTTCTTTATTATGTGATTATTTTTTCATTATTTCAGTACATTTTGTGTGTTGCTTTGCATGTGGATGAGATGGAGATTTTTTTATAAACTCACACATGAAAGTGCATTAATGTCCAGTCATTAATATACACAAATGTAGCATTACATTAACTAAAATCAAATATTCCTAAAAACCTCTTGTAGACTACATTTGTTGTGATATTGCTAGCTATGGCATTACCTTCTTTTATCACATATCAAATCTTAAGCTTCTTCTGTGGTGACCCTAGAACAGTCACATATGTTGCATTGGATTAATTCTGGAACATTCACTCTATAGAGAACTAAAAGGTTAATTGGAATCGATCAGTGTAATATGTTAAATTTCTTAAACCAATCTATCTAATTATAGATTCCAATGAATTTAATCATATAATGTATTATTGTTAGTAATTAATAAAGTATTTTTTTTACTATATTAGAAAAATTTAATTGTAGTGCACATAAGATATGCTACAGAATAAAGTATCATTAAGTATGTATTGTTTCAAAGGTCCTTTATTTTAGGGAATTCTATATGGTAACCCAATTTTACTTTTTCTACATGGTAAGCTTTTTGAAAAAAAAATGTACACGGTAGACTCCCAGTTTTTACTTTTTCTACATGGTAAGCTTTTTTGAAAAAAAATATGTACACGGGAAATTCTATATGGTAGACCCTAGTTTTTAAACAACTCCAAAATTTTTCAAAAAGCTTACCATGTAGAAAAAGTAAAAACTGGGGTCTACCAAATAGAATTTCCCTTTATTTTATGATGACCTTTAAAATTCTTATCTTTGATATTGAATGCAAATCTGCGTGGATTATATGCCCATTTTTAAAATATAGCTCTCACATGATGTGATTAGGATGTGCTGGGATACTGATGATAATGGATATAATGTGTATAAATTTAGGTTTCAGTTGGTTATTGAGGAAATTTTTTATATAATATAAAAGATGAAAAAAATTGAAAATATGAAAAGTCTGTAAAAAATGCAACTCCTATTCTACATTTTAGGGATGGTTTTTATTCATCTGTATGATATGATAAATGTGTGCTGTGTGCAAAGTTTTATATTTTTATTTATTTGTTTATAAAGTTTGACCATATAAGTCTTTCTATAAACCAAAATAACAAATTGAAATCATAATTGATACAACGTATATAGACTGAAATTGCATCAAATTCATTCAAATGGGAGTCATTATTTTCATTATATTAAAAGAAACGTCTCATATAAAATAAAAAGCATTCGAAATTACAAACAACATAACAAACTAAAATGGAAAAAGTATCCCATTGTAAACAAAATATCATTCATAAACTTGTTCAACTACGTCGCCTTTCTCCTTCCAAACAGCTTTCTTTTTTAGATGTCGACATATTACACATCATCTTCCAAGCAATCATCAACTGAACGCTTTGATTATTGTGTACTTAGGTCAAGCTCCCTTTTTAGCTTTGACATATTGTCCTCAGTGAAAGTAATTTTCTCCTATATAGTACATAAGAAACGTATATAGGAAAATTAATTTTACTTTATGCATGTTAATTATGGCTATGAATGCGTTAGAAAGGTTAAGAAAAAATCAAGCATTTTGGAAAATGTTTTACCTTTAATCCCAGCATCTTCAAGGGAATATCTAATGCTGCTCATGAGGATTACCAAGACAGAAATTATCAACCTTAACTCAAAATTAAAAGTTGTTAGTATGTATAATAAAAGCGTATTTCAGTAATTCAAAAGATTTAAAAAATCTCTATGGTAGAATAAACCTCGTATGACATGGTTTTAATAAATGAAGTGATCAACTCTTCATCATCTGTTAACTTCTTGACAGAGTACACAGGCCATTGTTTTTTATGTTGTATTCAGACACTTCTATGTTTGATCAACAACTTGCGTTCAAGTAATCATTTAGATCTTTTGGAATGAGTTGGGATAGATGTCTACATCATTAAAATTGTTACTCTCAGTATTCAAAACTACATTAAAACTTAAAAGAATTAGAACATACTTTCAGTATTCAAAACAAACCCAACTATCTTAAACAGTTTCATTAAAATAAAAGACATGATGTATGTAGAATTCGAATTACCTTTGCAAGTTTCTCCTCATATAATAAGCTGATCTATGCAACAATTGAATACTCACGATCAAACATCACAAAAGAGGCACTGCCTGTTTCATCAACCTCTAATTTGTACTTTATACCTACATTTTTTGTATTCATAAAAAGGATTATTAATAAAATTGAATAAAATAGAAATAAATAGAAATAATGTAATGCAATAGAATACGACCTTGGGACTATGTTTGATGTTCAACATTGAAACAGCACTTGGCACAATAAAATTTAGTTTCAGCTTTGCTTGTTTCGGTTTTCTTCTATGCTTTCTTCTCTAGTTTCTGCACTTGGCACATTGAAAGTATGAGATTTTTGTTGGGGATAAGGTTGAATTTATATACTTGTATATATGTGTGAAAGTGGAAAACATGAATGAGAAATTTTGAAGAGGAGTCTAGATTCATCATTGTTTAATTGAATATGTTCCATATCTTAGGAAGTAGTAGTAACTGGAAGTGAGTTTGGGGAATTGAGTTTTGGGAAGATAGACGTAAATTTATTTTGAAGAACATTACTGGAAGTTGAAAAGATAAATTATTATTATGGGAATATCAATTGAAGAACTTTAGAAAAGATGAATGAAAAAGAGAATTATAAGATATGGTTATGGGAAGCTGAGAAAATAATGCAGTGGTTTTAATTCTCTTCATAGAAACCTAAAAGACACTTAAGTTCCAAAGAGCTGCTTTTAATTAGCATCATAAAAACGTAAAGACAGTTTTCTTTCCCATTTTAGCTTTCCCAAGTCATGCAAATAAGTGTCAAAAAAAAATTAATAAGTGCATGGGCGGGAAATTTATTAGCATTTTAGGAGGGAAAAAACTGAGCCGGGGGTTGCTTTAGTAGGTTAGATAGATTATAGAATATGATTGGAATGTTTCACAAAAGATGCCCTACTTTGATTTTATTTCTTTTTTGATTGGGGGACTACATTAAAATACTCATAAATTTCCCCTAAACTCACTTTTTTGTGGGGACGACATAACTTTTCCCACCTGCTTTACTAAATACTCATCAATACTCTTTGATATCTCTTTTTTTATGGGGACCACTTAAATTTTTTTCTCTCCTAATCACTCTATAAAAAATTTCTTGATATCACATTTCAACAATGGTGCAACCTTGAGTTAAGCATACATTTGCCCCTAACGTTTCAGGTTTTTTAACGTTTGCCCACTAACATTTAAAGCATATCATTCACCTCCCTAACTTTTGCGTTTTGTTAGCTGTGATTAACTTTTTAATACTTAATAACTATTAAATATGTAATTGTAAGCTTGACATTTATTTTTTCATTAAAAAAAATATTTTTTCTATTGAGATTAAATTCCTAGTTAACACACAAAATCACATTCTTATGTAATCAGTATATGATATAAAAGCAAGATTTATATCAATCTAGATCTTTAGTAACACATAACAAAAATGAAAAAAATGCTCACACAGACATTAGTAGAAGCTAAAGAACATCCAAATAATTTGTTACATACAAAGTAATGCTACTGAATCTTTTGTTTAATTGTAGCCCTTAATTAAAATAAATAACAATCCCACATAAACAACAATATTCCAAAAATCCATAGCCAGTGGTTATCCTTTTAAGCTTTTTTCCAGAATGCCAAAAAAATTCATAGACCACCATTTGAATCCCTGAAATATATAAAAACTTAAAAGTAGTCATATTTTTATTTTATTGTGTATAATTAGAGTGCAATTTAAAAAAAATAAATTTACGACATACTCAGCTAAATTAAGATCCAAACGATTTGGGCAGCTCCTCTTGTTATGGCCTTGTCACCACACTTTTTGCACATTTTTTATTTGACCCTTTCTACTCAACTTGATAGCATCTACTTCCTCGGTGGATGGCTTCCTTTTCAGTTTTCATCGTTGTCTGTTTTCAATTTCTTCAAAGGACGTGCAATTAGAGGATCCTAAGGTGAGTCTGGCCACATTTGAGGACGATTCAAAGTCCAAAGGGAATGAATTAGCTTTCAATAATTGACCTTCTTGTAGCAATCTTCCACATAGTGCTCGGAACTTCGTTTGCTTTCCAAATTGCTGCAACAACATGGTTAATGGAATACCTAAACTGCAGAGACCTTACAACTACATGTCTTATTCCCTAAGTTCACAACACACCTAATTTGTGTTGATCATTGCCTTACCTGGTATGAGAAATTTCGTCCCAAAATGCAAGTCATCCCCTAGTAAATATCTTTGAATTTTCAAGTTCTCTTGTATTTGAGGACATTAAGTAACTTGTTTGTTGGCAAGGTAATTCCTTTTTTTGTGATCCTCTCCATTATGCCTTCCCGATGTCCTTCAACATAGTGATGAGTGGCTTATGCCTCGAAGAAAGAATGTAAGAATTAAAACTTCATTCATGTTGTTATTTGCACTATACATTTGCTAAAAGGTTCTTGATTAGCCCTCACCCACTTTTTATATAATTCCTTTTCTTCAAATACTTTTTCTGCTAACTTGGCAAACCACTAAATTCTTTTTTCTTAAGATTAAGTATTTTCGATGGTACTCTTAGCTATTTTCCAAAACCTCTTCTAAATTCTAATCTGTCGCAAAATATTCTGAAGTTCATGTACACATGTCGAGCGCATATCCTATTTTCAGCCATAGAATACCTCACTATTGCAGCAGCATTCAAGCAACCTTTTGTTGGTCTAACAGTATAGTAAACTGATTCATCAATTTTTTCTAGTCATTTGCCAGTCTTCTAGAACCCAAACCACGCTTTTTGTACCTTTTACTTCTACACAAGCCCACTCAATTGGAAATTTATGATTGTTTCCATCTCTTCCAACACTACAAGTAATTGGCCCACCAAAAGGGCCTTTAAAAAAAATCCACAATTCCAAAAAATGGCCTGCATCCACCAAATATCTGTTCTTGATGGCATCAAACAAATATAAATTCTTTGAAACTACAGCATCATTCAACTTCAATTTCACAGTATGTAATCCCCCGTAATTTTCAAATATTTATAAATATATTTTCTTATAAGTATACATAGATTTATTTCATAAGAATGTTCATAGTTTATTTGAATTTGTCTATTTCCCGTTAAATTATATTTCATGATAGAAAATCTATCTTTTTCTTCTTTATCCAAAATAAATAAATTAAGTTTTCAATCTTACCTAGTCATATCTAAGTCAGTTAAAAAGGGTTTATATTTCCCTTCCTTATTCCTTTACACGCATAACACTTCAAACTTTCAAAAAAAGAGAAGAGGGAGATGTGAGTGTGTTACGCACGGCGTGCCTTATTATTCTGCGTCGTTGCT
>SNQN01000589.1:0-13066 GCA_008642245.1 Bassia scoparia
CGCTATCAGATTGCTGACATCTTCACGAAAAGTCTGCCGCGGGTGTTATTTCTCGATTTTCGGTCCAGTCTCAACATTCGTGATCCTCCTGTTTCGACTGTGGGGGTGTGTTAGATAATATTAGAATATCCCAATATTCTATTATTGTAGATCTAGTTTATTTTGTAGATATATTATTTGTATTATAATTATTTACTTTTGGATAGAATTAACCTAGATTAGAGTTGTATATAAACACTTCAATAATCAATGAAAAGGTCACGGCAAATAATTCTATCATAAATGTTTAGTTAGTTATGATAGAATTTATTTTGGGTAAAATATCTTTTCTTTCCTAGATTATATGATACTTTGTTGGAGATTTGGAAAAATTGCCATGTATTATAAATAAGATTTTTTGTCAATAACTACCCACATTTGTGACTTTTTTTCAGAAAAAACTACCCATATTTCATTTTATTAAAAAACTATCCACTTTTTCCAAAACCATTAGAAAACCTACCCACCTTGGTTTTCAGGCCAATGAAATACCACTTCCGACTCGTGGGGCCCACCAAAAGCAATTTTCTCACCCTTTTTTGTCGGAATCCTTACAATTACTATTTTGCCCCTATTTCTTCTTCTTCCTATTTAATTTTATTTCTTCTTAATTCCTATTTCTATTTCTGCAATTCTACCTCATCTGCTCCTTTCAACCCTTCGCTCTCCTCTGTTCTTTCTTCCCTTCTCTCTCCTCTATTCTTCCCTTAATAATTCAGCCATACTTAAACAAAATTAACAAATCTATCGCATGGCTACAACGATTCAACAATTCAACAAATTCAATTCAACAATTTAATAAATCTTAATCAAATTCAACAAATTCAATTCAACAATTCAACAAATTAAATCTTAATCAACAAATCTTAATCAACAAATTCAACAAATTCAATTCAACAATTCATCGACCTATCTTATGCACATAACTATCCATTTCATGATAATGTGAGATGGGATACTTGGGGTAGATACGTCGAGAGGAGTGTGGCTTATCAACCATGGATATGGACTGTTGGGAATCTTGAACTCGATTACGCTCCAGAAATTATAAGCACCTCTGATGACAACTTCAATCATAATGCACAGACAGGGTCTGACATCTTCTCAGATCAGCCAACCTCACAATCTGGCTCATAAAGAGCTATAATTTGAAGATTCACTTGTTCAAGCGGAGGCGATTGTGCAGCGGGATCTGACCGGAGGCGGTGCGATGGCGTCGATCGGGAAGATGATGGAGGCGGAGGTTTGAAGAGAGGAGGTTATGGTGAGGAAAGAGGAGAGAGAAAGTATGTCTGCCATTGTTGGTGCAGTGAGTACGGCTACTGCAGTGGTTTGAGGGTGAGGATGGGAGGGAGATATTGAGGAGTGAGAAACAAGGGAGAGATGGTGGTTGGGCGGCTGAAGTGGTAGGTGAGGTGGATGGGAAGAACAAAAGAGAGAGAGCTAATTGTTGTGGATGGGTAAAAAAATAGAGGAGAGAGAAGTAAAGGAAGAAGGATTTAAGTAGGAAGAAATAAGAAGAAAAAAAGGAAATATGAGTAATAAAAGACATGTGGGACCCACATGACGGAAAAGGAGAGGGAATCAAAGGAAGGGTGGGGCCCACAGCTCGGAAATGGTTTTCCAACCAAGTGAAAACCAAGGTGGGTAGGCTTTTTTTAATGATTTTGGAAAAAGTGGGTACTCCCTCCGTCACATTATTCTCGCAACTCTTGGGTTAAGTTGCATTAACATCCAAAATAAGGTAAATTGTCATTAGGTGTAAAGTGGGAGAGAGAAGTAGTGCTAATTGGGCTTTGAAAATGGAGGAAAAGCATATGATGAGTTGTTGAAGGACCACATGGGGGTCCTTTTTGCTAACCCACGTGAAAAAGAAAAACAAAGGAGGGAAATTTTGAGACCAAAAATTAAAATTCCCTCCAAAAAATTTCACAAACCTTTCATTTCATTTGTTGAGTCCATTGCCTATATATGCACATGTACTGTTAGCAATTTTTTTCATTCCAAAAGGCAAACTTTAGAGTTGCAGCCACTATTTCATCATCAACAAAAGTTGATTCATCATCAACTTCACCTACAATTCCAGAAACTAAATCTACATATCCATAACTAAGGCTAATTTTTTTTACACCTTCCCCGTATCAGCGCAAAACCACGGGAGCTGTAGAGGCGCAAACAAAAATGTGAAGACGATCATCGGGTCGGACGCCAAAATGACTGAACCTTACAGGGGATGTGGGCTCACAAAGGTCGCATTTTGCTCTTTGGGGATAATCGAACTTCAATTCGGACCTCTACGGGATATCAACTCTGTAAGGTCGCCATTCTTGGTTTTATGGAAGCAGAAGGGCAGTTCAACGCGAATTGATTTGGTGATATACGCCTCGCCTCCGCATTCTCCCCTCGAAAGCAAAAGTCGCCCGAGGCCAGAGAGTGGCGGTTATCGGTCCGCTGGATGTGGGATGCGGCTTTGAGGGAGTATGGAACTCAACACTTTTGGATGGAAGGCAGCCTCTGCCTGCCTTACCAACTGACCATGTGCAAATCTATCAACTACGTGGCGAAGGGTATCACGGGAGGCTTTCAACAAAGGTGTTTTAAGCCTCGTTAACATCAAGGAAGGTGACTTGGTGTTAAAGGCATTGAGGAAAATGTTTTAAGACCTCGTGGAAAGTTTCCGTCCAAATTGGAGCAGGTCCCTACATAGTCAGAACATCTTAATCTGGAGGGCCGTAAGGTTGATGAGATATGAATGGCGACGAGTTTGCAAGCCTCATCAACATGGACCAATTAAAAGAAATATTACAATTTAACTCCACAAAAGCCTTGAAGCCTACCCTTCAACCGCAACCCATATGACTACGAGAGGCCCTGATTTCCACATTGGAGTACGTAGGCAACGTTCTTTTGAAGTGGCGCCATTAATAATACTTCCCCATTCCCTTTGCTCCATGGAGTATTCAAAGGAAGGCAGAAAAAACACAAATAATGTAAATAATTGTAAAGCAAAATAAACGTGGGTGTTTTTATTAAATGGGTTGTGGTTTATCTTAAGGGTTCATATTAAGGATAAGTGCTAATAATAAAGTAAATATGGCACGCATGCCTGTCAAGGGTAAAAGGCTAAAGATAAAGCAGTCAATCTTTCTTCTCCTTGTCCATCCCACTTGCGCTTGCCTTCTTTGTTCATCTCACTCACTTCCTTGTCCACTCCACGTTGTACTCGCTCCTTTGTCATAAGTCTTCCTCAATCTTTCTTTTCTTGGGCATAGTCTTTTTTCTTGAGCATTTGGTCTTGGATTTCCTTGACTTTTCCTGCATTAAGCGGGCCTAGTCGACTCAAAGCTAACAGGTGGTTTCTGTTCGTTGTGGAGGTCCATAGTACTGTACCTTGAGGCACTTGGGTTATGGATCGTTTATAGTTCTTTCCGAATGGTTGTATAGGGTTAGGAACAAAGCATTTTTATCATCCAACGGTCGTTTCCTCTCGTTGATCGTTCCGTATCCTCTCCGCAGCCTATGGTCCAGCACTTGAGCCTTGCGTGCGTTTCGTTTGCAGTCATTCCACTTTCTTATAGAAAAACGCGCAGTGTTTCTGCTTATCACGCTCTATTCAGATCCAATCCTCCATTCGCTTAGGTACGTGGCAATTTTTGTACCCTCAAATATTTGTTCCTCACTTCTATGTCTTCTCTTTGCACGGAACTCTGGTTAACAATGGGAGTGATTTGGAGGCTTTTGGTCGATGTAGTTTCTGGACGATCACTTAGTTATTTGGTGTTTTTGGGTCCGTAAGCCATCTATTTGTTATGTTTGCTGACGCACTAGAATATCGTTGTTGGGACCATGGAAAGATTAAGAATCAGTTCTAAATTTTTGTCTCTGTCCGCACGTACCACTATTTATGTTTTTTCAAGGCCTTCTTCTATCAGAATCGTGTTCTTTGGTTCGGTCATTTGTTGCTGAGTTTTGGTTCTTCGCGGGTGTTCATTGGGGGAAGTTCCAAAACTAGAGATTGGTGAGTGGTGGGGGGAGGAAGTTTAAGGTGTTTTGGTTGCCTCGTACGCTGATAATTTTGCTAGTGTATATATCTATGGATTTTGGCTGTCTGGCAACATGGGTATGGACGAGAATACATTTGAGCGTAAATATGGCCTGTGAACAGACTCTTGGAGCTGGTAAAGGATATGTGGACCGCATGAATCTTTTGGGGGGAATGTGTCGTTCAATACGCTAGATTTGTCAGCATTAGACATTCGACCAATTGGTGAGCGTATATAATCGACACGCTGCTATTGTAACTTGCATCGCTATAAGAATCGCATGAAAACTTTGATATCCGTACAAGCCACTTTCATGGCAAAACTTCATTGTGTATATGTGTGGAATAGAAGATACTTGACAAACAAAACATGCATGCAGATAATGATTATCTGTGATAACTAAGACTACATAGACTCAAAGGACAACGGAATTGAAAAGGAAATATTGGCTCAGGAGCGTATATACGCAGGGGAGGGCAGCGTTATAATACAGGCTGCCCGCTATGCTCAGTCCATCGCTAGTATAAAGGGAAGGGCCTCCCCGATATAGCGTAGCCTTAACTCCACGTTGGGGGTGACTCTGGGTTTTTACGTGTCTTAGAAATAGTGTGGGTTGGTTTGGTATGTGATTCGATTAGCTCTTTTGTCCGGCTCCGGACTTTTGCGGAGGCAAATCTGGGTATGGGTATCTCGTATCCAGCCGTATATATGCTAAGCATCGGCCTGGGGACGTAATTTGTTGTTAGTATTTCGCGTATGCTTCTAGCCAGATGGGGAATGCTTAGTCACCTACGATTCATCAGTGGACTTGCAAACACCGCTGATCGTACGCAGTTGTGCAAGTTGGGAGTTTAATATGTTTGTTTTTTTTTTTTGTCTTTTTGTGGGGGTAGGGGGTTCAAAGTTTCCGGCCTATGCTTTCCTAATTGATGCTCTCGCATGCCTAGAAACGCGGTTCATAAGGCACAGTAGCATGGGGTTATCACAGTGGAGGCTCAATAGCGACTCGTTATCAAACATCATATCAGTGCAGTTCATTAAGACATCTAGTTCATAGTATTACTATTCGGCCAGCATAATCATGCGCATCTACAGTTGCCTTCATTACATACACTCTATACTGCGGGTAGTTATGATACTAAGGGCTCTAAGTGTTTCCTTAATGGTATCTGTGATGGTGCACCTCTCCAGCCTCCGTAAAGTCCATGGCCTCTGCTCGAGTGGATTCATAGAGAGCGATACACCAGTATGGTTAGAGGGAGGTTCGGACATATTTGTCTATTGGAGATCATGATGGTGGGCTACGGGCGGTATTTGAGCGCTGTTGGGGAAAAGGAGGGGCACCCTTTTTTGTTAAGCCCCGGGCTTATACCCTCGAGGAAGGCATCATGTTGGCTTGCGGGGAGGCCTTTCGAGAAGGTGGATCGTGAGAGGAGATATGCAATGTCTTCTACACAAGGCGAACTGATAGATGGCCCGACTAAGCAATTGTAAGGAGCACGGATAAATCATGAGTCGAAGAAACTGTGTAAGGGACTGAGGGCACAGACTGCTGACTTTGTGACCCTGAAATACAAAAACAGGAATGAAGCATTTCCAAAAAGTGTAAGAGATTGAACACGAAACAAAGAAGCGCAGTGGTAAAAGGATAACATACCCAATGAGCTTGAGCTCGGTGTAGCTCTTTCGAGAGATTGCCATTTTCCATTAGGAATCAATCACTGACGCGGTTTTTGGATTCGAGACAGTTCCGATCCCGCTCGGATTAAACGGTGAAGGACTCACGTGGCGTTGTTATTACTCACACCTCAATAGCAGAATACCTGAGGAGTCACGAAGAAATACATAATACTCCACTCCTTCGAAGTCTAGGGAGTGGTCTAGGAGGAGGAACCTGGTTTATGAGCATGGGGCAGCTCTGGCCCTTTCTCCTCACTATTACAGGGCGCCGATCAAGGGGTCAATGGCCAGTGTACTGGATCTTCTCCGCCCCAAATCGCCTGAGCTGTGGTGATCCTCCTCGATACTTTGAAGTGGATGAGAGGCCTCGAAGGGCTGAGGACATATAGCCAGATTTCACGCTCGGATCAATCATTGTCTGCTACAATAAACCGAGAAAGGAGGGCTTGTATTAACGAGGTGGTGTTCGTATTATCCGCTGGCAAATATAACTAAGGGGTAGCATCAGAACACAAAGAGGTGCAAGTACCGGGGCTTGATTCCGCCGTCGTTGACTGGTGGTGGTGTCAGCTCATGGGGCGAGGAGAGGGTGGAACTATCGCACAACAGGAGGCCAGGAGGTGGGCGAGGATTCAACACTCATGACCTGAATCGTCACACTCCGGCTCTCAGTTATAGTAGTATGAACCGCTTATCGGTCAAGGCAAGACTCTGATATAGAGTTAGGTTGAATGCCCAAGTGCGGACCGCGACTGTGGAGGTTTGAGGAGTTCGCATCATTCACTCTGACGTTCCCTTGACCTTGGGGCACATCAGTGATGACCAATTTCTGTGGAAAGCTGGCCCTTATCTCATATAGCACACGAGGCCTTGAACGGAGGAGCAGAGACATGTGACTCCTCGGACTTCTCTTGACACGTGAAAATCTTCTCGAGAGGTAGATTGTACTGCGCTCAACTAACGCCGATTCCGCCTTTTTTTTTTCCGGTCTCTCAAGTCTTCGGACGAGGGAGTGGGTGTGCTAGCATCGTCTTCCTTCCTCCCCGTCCAGAGTACTACAGAAGACGGATTTTTCTTAGGGTCCTCTTTTTACGTCTTTGCGTCATATAGGCTAGGCCCCGTACTGCTCTGTACAATGCCGATGCGAGTCCAGTGTCATCGAAAGCGCTTAATGCTCGCACGCATTACTGGAGAGTGCATAATCTTCAGGCAAAAGGAAGAAGAGCCGTAGCGACCATTTATGATTCAACGACACAGTGGACGCAATTGTCGACAACAGGTTTTCTAGATAAAGTGTTTAGCAAGTATTGAAATGAAAAGGAGAAGAAACAAAGGGTAAGGACTATGGTTGGGCTACCTAGTGAAGCCCTTTCATTACGTTTGATCGGGATCTTACGGTGTGGTTAGAGTTGTCAATGTGAGCTAGGGGTCTTGGGAGCAGTACTTTGGGGTCTCAAGGTCTGACGCCGGGACGTCGGGCGCGCCAATTTGGACCTTCTTGGTTACTTTACACATAGAGCAGGATACTGAGGAGGTCCCGGAGTCTATCCGTTGGGGCTAGAGGGCCTCAGAAGATAAGAAGTAAGCGGCACCCGAGCTGCCCAAAACATCACAAGTAAGTCAACACAGTTTAAGTGACAAGAAGCAAAGATGCAAAAGGGCGGAAGTACCATAAGCCTTACTCGATCACTTCGCGCAGCACTGTCTTTGGCCTCTAATTCTTTGGCTCGACCTTCAACTCCCCGACAAATGATGCTATATGACCTTTGGAGCAAGCTTTTCTCATGCCCTCACCAAGCAGCTGAGGCATCAACAGGTAAACGAGCCCAGTCATAATGAATGAAGGGACGTATTCGGGCCTCAATCCCTTAAAGGCAAGGTAACGCAACTGGCAATTTCGGGCACCACTCCTCATGAGTCCCCAGGCGACACTCTGGATACCACTTAGTCAAATTAGGGTATAGTCCTTGTTGAGGCATAACAGCAGGATAATGCGAGCTCGCTGGACCTCAGTTAACATATCCATCCACAACCCTCTAAGAGTACCGGCTCTCGACAGGAGAGCTTCTGGAATGACTTCTCTCCTTCTTCGGAAAAGGAAGCACACAATGGGGCCAAGCAGCTGAGGAAGTTCTTCTGCACTGAGTGATTAATGTCAGGAGAAGGGTTATTGTACACACCACATGGCTGGTGGGCCGGTTGAAGTCACGGGCGCCCGTTCGAAGCTATAGAAAAATGTCAAAAGGATGTGGGGATAAGTCATGGTTTGGTCACCCATTGGGGCTCAGGAAGAGGTTGGACTAAGTGTTGGATCGTACGTTACAAGAGATCCAGCTCCAACCAATGGCCTATGTATGAACTGAAGATGGGAGTGAAGCGTGGTGGTCAGTCTTGCCTTAGGGATTTCTTACAATGATGAAGACCAGTATGTCTCCTAGCCACATCATATCTGAATGGTTGCTGGACCTCGTCAAGTGTGTCCGAGCAGAAAAAAGCTAGCCCTCCGTGAGAATGACCGTATGCCTCAGGGCAGCTCAATAATTCTCTGCGCAACAGCAAAAACCTAACTCAATAAATGACCGAGCAATCCATACTTGGAAATCTTAAAGAGGAGGTGACGAAGTTGACTGAGGGTTGTCGCTTAACAATGCCCTAGATGGCTGCGATGGACGATATAGTGGTTTCCCTATGGCACCAATAAAGTACTTGTTATATGGGGAGACCAGGATGGGCATTTCAGGTATTTTTGGTTCTTAGGATTTGTGTAGTCTGACCTAGAGCCGAGTAGGAACGTCTCATAACCTTCCTCTGAATCTCCTCCATAGACTCCGCCATCCTAACAAAGAGAATATGAACAATTAGGAATCAGAGGAATCGGCAGCATAACGGCTATACATGGACAATACCAGGAAGCACTTCCATGACACATCGTTGTATAGCCCTGCCAAGGAAAAATAAGTCTCAGTCGAGGTGTTGATTGACTTGCACAAGGGTAGCTCTGGAATTACATTCGGAATGTGTGACTCTCTTGAATAAGTTACTTTTCTTTAAGCCGTCGTTGTGTAGGAAATAACCAAGACGCGGATTTTCATATGAGGCATAATTAGCAAGATGTGAGTCAATTTGGATCACATTCTAGGTTAGGATAATCTTGGTTTGAAGGAGTCTTTGGTGGAATTAAAGTTACGATTAGGATATTTGGGTCAATGTAGTGAATAAGGTGGGCAAGCCCATTTCTATTTCCAACGATGGATAGGTTTAACATTACATGAATGGCTCTAAAATAAGGAAGTTTTAAAGCGCATCGGGGTGTGGATCTAGGGTATTTCGTGATGAAAAGCAACAAGTCCATAATAGATAATCATTCACGGGAATAAAGAAATTACGGGGGCCTATGAGCATTATGCTTGGCGAATCATCTATTGTAAATACAGGAAGTCTACAGGATTTTTGAGTAGAAGCATGGTGAATTCGGATGAGCAATGGAATTTGGAGCAGCTTGTAAGTGGTCATTCGGTTTGTGGGCATACTGATATAATCAAGCTATGAATAATACTATAGGGGTGTACCAACGCGATTAGTTGACACCAGCCATTGGTGTAACTAATTTTCGATAAGAAGTTCGAGAACAGTCTCATTGCTCTAAGTGTTATCAAGGGATCTTGAATATGTCTTGAAATAAGCAGTAATCATCAATTATGAGCTTTTGGTAGTTTACTCAAGCATACAGACATGTTTTTAAAAGTAAGTTCATCGGGCACATATTGGATGCTCCAAAATCATCAAAGGATATATCAGGCCACATTTGTGCAGGAGATGGTCACTCAATTCCAAAGAGGTCATAGACAATTAAGGCCATTCGGCCAAGATCTACCAGCATTTTCAACTGCCACTTATGTTCGTGTAAGTAAGGGGATCAACAGGTCGGACTTAGGTGATTATTAGGAAGGGTAGGGTTTGGTCGTAGGGCAGTCTGATCAGTATTTCATCAGGTTGGGTCATCTCAATATGCTTCAAGGTAAGCAAGACGAATGCAGCGAAGCTATACAGCAAAACTATCATATGAACAAACAATTGCAAGAACAACACAATTGGGATAGATATGTTCAGGTGCAAGTTGACGTCATGAGCTATCAACACTTTAAATCTGAATAAATGAGCCACAAAGATAATAGAATTGAAGTGGGAGTGTTATATCCCCGAAGGTCGGGTTGAGAATTGAATTGGGTGGGAACGAGGAATATGGCTTCTAAGGGTTCTTTAAGCTCTGAAACTATATGGTATGCAATAAGAATTCTCACGGCAGACTATCAATGTTTGAAGGGAGGATAAAAGGCTCGACAGACCGTTTAGACAGGAAGCGAATATGCCGAGAAGATGGACCAAAATAGCCACTAGAGGCACACTTGGAATAGGCCACACTTCCCAATAGCAAGCGTTAGGGTATAGCGATGAAGATCTGCGTATAATAGCGGATGATGTCATGAGGCGTCTATATACTAGGTCTCTCTTGAGTCGTAGACAGATGCGTTTCAAGAATTCTTGGCTTTTCTTCTGTGCTTAACGGCCCTTCTTAGCTTGTCCGGAGGTTGCATTATTTTTCTGCATCGGTTTATGCTACATACCACGGTACGTCTGTGCTTCGATACTCTCGGCGAGTATACGGACGGGATCCAACGCTTTTCACTAAAGTACGGGGCGCGAAATTACAACATCACCTCTTCTCCAGGGCAGCCACGAAATTATCCAGGCAAGGATGGCGGGCTCAGCTTTAATTTGTACGTAGAAATGTAATTCCAAGAGAGATTCTTGTCGAAGGTCATGTGCATCTCGCAATGTGATGCGATTGGGGTCGACATTTCAAAGCAACCTCCAAAGCATAAACACTCCTTTCTCCGGGTTTTGTTAATTCTCTTCCCAGCGCCAGGAAATGTCACTCATGCACACACTCGGGTCCTATGATTTCTCCCGCTACAGAAATCCAGCACAGCATCTTTCGGGTCTTGGAACTTCTCCCGCTACAGGTAAGTTCCGTCAGCACATTCTCCGGGTTTTGGAATCCTGTCTCCCGCTAGAAGTTCCCGCATTCTTTCGGGTTTGGAATTTTCTCCCGACACAGAAATTCCTCGCATACATACATCACAACTCTCGCCGAAAAGCCAAGGTCAGCCGTAGGGAGAACACACCCCAGGATCCAGGCTTCCAAGGGCATCAACACCGCATGGGGCGCGGTAACAGGTAAAACACTAACTTTGTTTTTGCAGGTCCGCCTAATTTTGGGCGTAAAGGGTAACTCAGGGTCGCAGAACGTCTTGAGTTGCTCTCCGTCCCGAATCGAATACTTTGACTTTCGTCTTACGAGACTATCGTCTCTTCAGACTCAGTCAAAGTGGGGCTCTGTAGACACCTGAAAATGTCTCCCCAATGAGTAATCCGTGATGAAACATACCGCGTCTCGCGTTTGTTTTGACTCAGAAAAGATGCTTTGAACTCACAAAAATTGGAAATACGTGAGGTCGTACTCGGAACTATTGAAGCAAAAGGTCAAATACAAGGCAAAAATATTTTCTTTCGGTTTTTCTCGATAAACTCAAAGGTTTCAAACAAGTTACGCTGGCGATTCTCATGCTTTTTGATTTTCATCATGTCGTCACATTTTTCTGAATCCGCCAGTATTTTTAAATTATTTTTCTGATTTTATATGATTTTCTATGAATTTTGCAATGTTTAAATACGCAGAATACGCAGAAAATACATGAATAATTAGAAAATACATGAAAATACCGCGGAATGTTCTAGAAACGTACTTTCTTGCGAAAGGAGGCATCTAGAATAATCCGTAATCTTAGAAAATCGAGACATATGGCAAAGATTTATTCCGAATTGAAATATTTCAGATTTTTGGAAATTATATACGCAAGAATGGAGCGTATATACGTAGACATGGAGTGTATATACGCTGATCAGGAGCGTATATACGCACCATTTGCAGCGTATATACGCAGCTATAGCCATACGAGAATTTCAAAATTTTGAGCAAGGTTGCAGCGTATATACGCTACATATGAGCGTATATACGCAGGAAGGCAGCGTATATACGCTCATATGCAGCGTATATACGCAGGGTTGTCCTCTCGTTTGCCTCGTGCCTATAAATACACCCTTGCCTTGCTCAGTCCGACACAGCACACTTCACGAGGCATACGTCTGCTCTCTCTCTCTCTCTCTTAAACACCTCTAAACACATTACACATTCGTTTTTAGTTCAAAAGCATCGATTCTCTTTCGAATCACAAGCGATAACAAAGGTTGAATTCTGAGATTACTCACCAATAATTCTCTCTCACTTTCTTTTAATTGACTACCATTGTTATGAGTTTAATGTAATTTAAACAATGTAGAAACTCATTTTTAATCGTTTCATGTAATATGTAGGGTTTTCTTAATGCTTTCAATGTTTCCATGGTTTTGGTTTTCATTCTTTTCATTTCATTTCATTATTATTATCCATTGTCAATACTAACGATTCCTTATTCTTGTATAGCAATTCAAGGCGAAAGATTCATTGCGCTTTGTGTTTTATCATGAACTAACGATTGTTTCTTTGTCTTTTATATAGCGATTCAAGACGGAGGATTCGCTTCGTTTCGTTTTTACAAACTAACCTTTGTTTTATTTGCAGATTTAGGGTAAGATGAGTTTGCATATACTTTGAAAGTTCATATACTTCATATTACTTCATTTTGTCATTGTTGTATAACTTTGTATATATTTTGCTAAATAAAGACCGGAATTATGTGAATCATTTTAAATCAGATTAACTATGGACAACTGTTTTGGCAACGTTTTAACATGATTATGCAAAGTGGTCACAATTTCTAGGTTAGGTAGTCTCTTGTGCATAATAGTAACACACTTTCATAGTAATTTTAGGGTTAGTACGCTTCTAAGGTACTAAAAACGTAAGTTATGTGCATTCAATAATCGTGATGAATGGAATTGCAATGAGACCGAGTAGAGGCGCTACATGCGGGCGAATTGGGTTACAGATCTGATTCGTACCATGTCCCGAACCCACGACTGGTTACTTGATTGGACGTGGGGCCATTTGTTTTGGCACCAACGTTTCGGGCATCCGTGAATAACCTTTCTAGGCACGGTGGCGACTCCCCTTACTCGAAACACTACCCCAACGCACTCACGTGCGGGATCCGTGGCTCAAGCCCACGCTAAGCACCTCGATGTAGTACCAAGCCGCGCCCGCTATACGTTGAGGGCGCGGCCACGTCCTACAAGTTGGTTTG
>SNQN01000589.1:13091-37416 GCA_008642245.1 Bassia scoparia
AGTTGGTTTGCCAAATGGTGAAAAGTGCTTGCTACATTAATGGGATTCGTTTCCTTGTCCGATAAAATCACTCTTAATGGAGTAATTTATGTTCCCAATTTGAGTTGCAATTTAATTTCTATTTCTCATCTTAACGATAATTTGCAAACAATTGTCCAATTTGATTCTCAATTTTGTGTTATACAGATCAAATGAAGGAGCTGATTGGAATGGGAGTTAGGAGAGATGGACTATTCTACTTTAGCAAACCGAAATTTGTGTCTGCAGTTGATGCAACATCAAATTTGAAGTTGTGGCACCGTCGGCTCTGGAATCCTTCTGAAAAGGTAGTTAAATTGATTCCTCATGTCAGAAATAATAAAGCTTGTTTGGGTAAAGGATGCGAGGTATGTATGCATGCTAAACATCCTAGAGATAACTTTCCTAAGTGATAATAAAGATTTTAGAATTTTTGAGAAAATACATATTGATTTGTGGGGTTCATATCGACATGTTTCGTCTGTGGAGCTCGTTATTTTTTGACAATAGTTGATGATTATTCGAGAGCAGTTTGGGTTTATTTGTTGGTTGATAAATTAGAGGTGTTTCAAATGTTCATGTCTTTTGTTGCTATGGTTGATCGACAATTTTCTCAAAAGATCAAAGTTGTTCAAAGTGATAATGGAATTGATGAATTTAATTGTTTGTTTGATTATTTTAAGGCGGCTGGTATTTTGTGTCAAACTTCGTGTATGGGAACTCCACAACAAAATGGGAGAGTTGAGAGGAAACATAGACAATTTTTGACTATGAGTAGGGCATYGCGTTTCCAAGCAAAATTGCCTATTTATTTTTGGGGTGAATGTGTTCTTGCTATTGCTTATTTAATTAATTGTACACCTTCTTCCATTTTACAAAACAAAATACCTTTTGAGACGCTCTTTGGTAAACCACCTTATTTTGATACCATTAGAAATTTAGAACCTTTGGGTGTTTGTGTTTTGCTCACAATCAAAAGATTAAAGGTGATAAATTTTCAAGTTGGATTCGAAAGTGTATTTTTGTGAGATATCCGTTTTTGTAAAAGGGGGTGGAAATTATATTATTTAGAAACAAAGGAATTTTTTGTGTCACGAGATGTGAAATTTTTGGAGGAAGTGTTCCCATTTGAGTGTCCAGAAGATGTCAATATATTTCTAAGTGCGTATGATAGTTATGTTCATGATGATTTTGCGGAAATAATTTATGASGATRATACTAATAATTATTTCAATCATGATGATTTTGCGCCTAATTCTCAAACTAATATTCATGAGCCTAATTCTTTTAATACCTCTTATAATTCGACTTCTCAAAATATTGATAATGGTCACGAAGTCCCACTTGATGCTTCTGATAATAACAGTTTACCTGTGCAATCCTCTGTCTTGCCTTCTACTGCCCCAATGTCCACTGGGCCAGGCCAACAACACACTATCCCTGAGCCACCAACATAGTCTATTTAAACTTCACCTTCTGATGGGCCTATTGGGTTAGATCAATCTACTAGTACACCGAACTTGGGTCGTGGTCTTCGGGAAAAGTATCAAAATGTTGTTCTATATAAGGATTATGTGACACATACGGTTTTTGCTAATGGTCCATCACCGGATTCACTCTCTTCCACTCACTCCTCAGCTACTACTCTTTATCCTATAGCACATTATATAAATTGTGATAATTTTTCTGTAAATTATCGAAAATTTCTTGCAGCTATAATTAAGGGTAAAGACCCTATATCATTTAGAGAAGCCATAAAATCGGAAGAGTGGTGTTGTTCCATGAATGATGAGATAATACGAGCTCTAGAAGATAATGGCACGTGGATCTTAGAACCTCTTCCACCGGGAAAACGAGCTCTTGGTAGTCAATTGGTGTACAAGACTAATTATTTGTGACATGGAGATGTAGAGCGACTCAAGTCCAGATAGTAGTATAGAGTAATAACCAACAAGAAGGAATTGACTATATGGAAACCTTTGCTCATGTTGCCAAAATGACTACAATTCGGACTTTTCTTGCTATTGCAGCTTTCAAGAATTAGGAGTTACATCAAGGATGTTCATAATGCATTTCTTCATGGTGATCTTGAAGAAGAGGTTTACATGAAATTACCTCCAGGTTTTTCTCATTTTGATCCATCTTTAGTGTGTCGATTACGTAAATCTTTGTATGGATTAAAGAAGCTCCTAGATGCTGGTTTGCAAAATTGGTGTTCACTTTGAAAGGGTATGACTTTCTTCAGTCGTATTCTGATTATTCACTATTTACATTTACTAAAGGTAGTGTTCAAATCAATGTCTTAGTTTATGTTAATGATCTTATTATTATTATCTCTAGTAATAATTATGTTGCACTCACCTTATTTAAAGCTTATCTTAGCTATTGTTTTAAAATGAAGGATCTCGGAACACTTAAATATTTTTTGGGGATTGAGGTAGCTCGTAGTTYTYCGAGCTTGTTTTTATGWCAATGCAAATATACATTCGATATTATTTCTGAAGTTGGTTTGTTAGGGGGCCAAACCAAGTGGTTTTCCTATAGAACAAAATCATAAGCTTGGACTTGCAACCGGAGAGTTTCTGGCAGATCCTGAAACGTACCGACGACTTGTGGGACGTTTGATTTATCTAACGGTTACACGACCAGATTTGGCCTATTTAGTTTATATTTTGTCTCATTTTATGCAAGCTTTGTGCATTGATTTGGAAAGTGGCTCTTCGAGTTGTGCGATATTTGAAAGGGACTCTGGGTCAAGGTATTTTTTGCTCCGTGCTGACGGTGAATTAAGCTTGGAAGGTTGGTGTGATTCGGATTGGGCGGCTTGTCCTCTCACTCGTCGTTCGCTATCATGTTGGCTTGTGTTTTTGGGTCAATGTAATCTCCTATGTCATAGAAGACAAAGAAACAACATACAATTTCAAGGTCTTCCACATAGGCTGAATATAGGTCTATTAGTGCAATTACTTGTGAATTAAAGTGGTTAAAAGGTTTATTGTTGAGTTTAGGTGTCCATCATCCTAAAACAATTAAGTTATTCTGTGATAGTGAATCGACATTACACATTGCAAAGAATCTTGTTTTTTACGAATGTACAAAACACATCGAGGTTGATTGTTTCGTGATGCGATAAATGAAGGTTTAATCTTGCCAGCTCATGTTTCGTCATCACAGTTGGCTGACATATTTACTAAGGCTCTCGACAAATCTCAATTAAGTTGGGCATTTTTGAATCTCATGCTCCAACTTGAAGGGGGGGGGGGATGTTGAGATATATTTAGAGTATATGTTTAGTTATTATGATAGGATATATTTTGGGTAAACTATCTTTTCTTTCTTAGATTATATGATATGTCATAAGAAATAGTTCGTTGGGGATTTGGAAAAATTGACATGTATTATAAATATTCATGTGAGTAGCTAATAATATTGTGAGCTTGATTTCTACACTTACCCCGTACGTACATGCATAAACTCCACTAACAAAACATTAACAAAATGCATAAAGACACAAATTTTCTTTCACTCTGATTTTTTTTAAATCACTCTTTTTTTCCATCTCTTCCCCTTATTTTTTTTTCCTCCTACTCACCATTCCGGATCTAACCCGAAACTCTGATACCATATTAGTTTTATAAAGGGAAAAAGATGAAAAATGRTAGAACAACTTAAATTGAAAATATATTATTAATCTTCTCTGACAAATTACAAAGCAGAAAATCATAACAAATTTGYAGAAATAACAATTAAGTAACCAATCCTACTTAATAGGAATATAATCCCATGTCACTTACCCATTACGTGCAAAAACACCACTAACAATACATTAACAAAATCCTCCTAAATTTATGCCACTAACAATTTAGCTATTTTGTGACTTTGAATAAATAACTTTGATTTGTCTCCATCTTTGCTGTTTCCATGCAACAACCAAATAACTGTTTCTCTTCTGATCTCTCTTTAATTTTTGACATTTCAAAGTTCGTTATTTGTTTATTTTAATGCATTTCTATTGTAAATAGTCTCTCTCTTTTTTTTAGTACAATAGCATATATGAATGATATGGTTGTAGTGGGAACTGATTTGTGCACTCTTCAATCATTTCCGCACTCCAATTTAGCGACCGCCAAAGCGATCGTTAAATTGGAGTGCGAATATTATCATGGAGTGCGGAAATCAATTCCCGGTTGTACTAATCTATCCTCCCCTACAAGAAAATAATTGGAATCTAAATTGTCTTCATCACCACTTTTTATTTATTCAGAAAGCTATAAGAAACAGGAATGAGAATCAATTTTATGATCTCCTAATTAAAACCGTGATAAAACTCTAATGACCCAAGCTATTTCTCACTCTCACTACTTTGGGTTTGAGACAAAGTTTATAGCACTTTAATTGGGTTTGAGACAAAGTTTATAGCACTTTAATTAAGTACATGAACGTAGTTGAGACAAAACACGTGAACATATTATAGTTGTACACTTGTACTTGTATATGTTATGTTGCATACTTAGTTGATATGCTTCCTCCATTTCTTAATAAGTGCACCGGTTTCTTTAAATGAAAATTTCATAATAATCCTTTATTTTATATGAGAACCGCAATTAAAATACTAATTATCCTCTTTTTTATGTGAGGAGTGAGGATCACTATTTTTTCTACCACTACATTATTAAAATATTGATCAATAAACCTACTTTATTTCTTTTTCTCTCTTTTTTGGCATCACGCCTTCACCTACACACCTCATCACTCTATCAAATTTTATCTTAAAAATCGCAATAACAAGAATGGTGCATTTATAAAAAAACGGAGAAAATATATAAACGTACCCCGTACTTCAAATCAGAAAGAGTTAGTGGGCATAAAAAACAAATTATAAAGTTATTAGCACTTTAATTAATCAAACAGATGAATAGTTATTGTCATTGTAGTACATCCACCTTTCTATACGAGTTGACCAATAATGTTGAGTAAGTATATGATAAGTTACAAATTTGAATTTTCCTGTCTCATTTGTAAATAATATTGCTTTTGTATGTGATGAAAAAAACTTTTTTTATGATAAGGGTAGATTTAATTTCTCACGTTGAATATCTAACTTAGAAGTTAAACATGCACAATCTCTCGAGTTCATTAAAGGAGGAGAGAGTAGCTCACTTACAAAGCTCAAGCGATGAAGCGAGGTTCCATCCTAAAATTATATGACAATAGGAGGAGTATGTAGTTCACTTAGATTATAATCTAGAGTTTATTAACTCATTCTTTCGATGTRGAACTACCACTCACATTTACTTACTTAACAATAATGATAGCATGACGACATTATTTATCTTAAATTATTATTGTGAGCGCCTGCTGGATGATATAATTAAAGTATAAGCACAGTCATTAAAAAAATGAAAAGTGAAGTGAATTTTCAAGGGAAACCATCTTGTGTGATTGCTAGTTGGATATYAAGTATCAACTACTACTCCGTAAACAAAACACAAGTTGCATATATTTAAGATAAATAATGGGTGATTTCCTTCAAGTACAAAAGAAGTACGTACCATTATCTGATTCTGGAATCGGATTATCGGAGTAGTACTTTAATTAGTACAAGCCCAGGGAGGGCTCTAATACGCCTCGTCGGAGGCCGGGCCTTCAAAAACTACCAGCGGTGAGGCGACGACACCAGGGCCGCTAGCACACCACAGCAGTTTTGATCAGGCTCCATAGATCGGAACAAGTGCGTGCTATGGATAGCGGCATAGAGTTTATTCCTCCTATAATGCCATGCAATCATGCACGGCCGTGCACCATATATGTGCATACGTTAATTAGTTGCAAATGCTATGTCATAATACTTGGTCAATCATGTATAATAATAATTTGGAAGATAATGTTATATGTATCTCTTAGAGTTATCAGTTATGTATAAAACATGATTATTATTTAGATCTATGTTCAACATTTTCCTTATAATTCCTTTTAATTTATATGATCATAAATTTTTAATTATATGCATTAGGTCAAATAATGATCATATTTAGAAAAGATTTACATATACTCGAGTTATATCTTATAATTTGTATGATCACGTACAATTATATGCTATATATATGAATGAAATATACCCAAATATATCTTGTACTAAAACATGTATGTAATCACTCAACTCGATCTTTCATTCTTCTATCCCAAAATTTCTTTCCAAATTACTCTAGTTACTCTAGCTTATATATGTTGCTCATGGTAAATGTAGAAATGCATTGTTTGATAAATTCATCTAGAGTTTTATAGTGATAATTATTTATTTTTTGAATAATTAACATTGAAAATTTAGGTCTTTATGCTATTGGAAATTAATCTACTGTATGTAGTTTTGAAGGTAAAGTAATTGGCTATTTTGTTTGATGCTAAGCCACTAAGGTCCAATGGTCCATTATATTGTAGGCTTGTAGATAGAGTTGTAACATATAATAATACACATGAAAGGTACATATCTAATACAAAGTTTAAATTTCTCGTTCGATCAAGACTAAGATATTTACATATTTGTGAAGGGCCGGTTTTTTTCAACTTATCTTTACTTATATGGATTTTTTAAAATATTATTTGAACTTATTTTGTGAAAGAGAAAAACTATAATATAAGTTTATTCTTTTCACTTTTTCTCTTACACTTTTGTCATGTGGAACCCACATTTCATTCCTTTTTTAGAAAGTTATTGACCTCACTATCCCACACCCGTGATTGTTTTAACACCCCCCGAGTAAGTATAAAACAATCACGGTTGTGGGATAAGTGGTCAATCACGGGTTTGACTCACATAATATCAACATAGATGTCTTTTTTATTAACATAGATTACCTTTTAATTATCATAGATGTCTTTTTATTTTATATAGATGCCCATAAAATGCACGAAAATTTAAATGTAATTTGACCCACATCTATTCCCTTTTCACTTTTTCTCTTACACTTTTGTCATGTGGAACCCACATTTCATTCCTTTTTTAGAAAGTTATTGACCTCACTATCCCACACCCGTGATTGTTTTAACACCCCCCTAAAACTCACCATTGAAGATGTTCTAAGTCTGTAACCAACCGTAATTTACCCCAAACAAAGTGGTCATTACTTATCATAAATAAATTAAATCATACCCCGTACTTTTCATAAAGATTTCAATACTTATGATACTCCATCATGGCACTATGTACTAGCTAGCTTAGTTCTAATCTAAGTTGTACAAACACTTTTTAGTCTCATTGGACATGAAATACAAGTGCTGCATGCTTATTGAATATGATAATGTTGAGTTGCTTAATGTGATGAACTGTTTGTTTGTTGCATCAAAAAATAAAAAAAAATAAAAGATGAACTGAAGATCCAATTGTTAGCAGGAGTATCTGTTTGTTTTGTTGGTTTATATATTTTTTATTATTTATTTTATTGCATTGCACTTTGGCTGAGTTTGGCATAGTTTTACGTTAGATGATGTACATGTATAATGTATTGGATCCCAAATATAAGTCCTTTGTCACTTTCTATTTATTTGACCGACAATTTTTTAGTCCGGAAATTTAATTTAATGCACACTATTATAAGCATTTTAGGATAACACTTAAAATACTCTTTTAGAAGTGTTTAAGGAAAACAATGCACTATGCACTATAAATATAAAAAAAACGAAACGTTTGAAATATCCATAAAAATAATGCAAGATAAAATTTTATGTGTTCTCTTAAAAGTTTTTATTAGGCCTGATTATATTGTGTGCTATTCTATTTGGACTATTGTATATTTTGGGCTCGTAATTATTGATACTAGGTTAAGTTATATATATAAATCTCAATACGCAATTGAATAGAGCCAGGAAAATCAATTCCTAACATGRTATCAGAGCCATCGAATCCTAAAATCCCTAAAAATTAATTTTTTCCTTCTTTTCTATTTCTTCTATCCTACTACTCGGTCTCCTGTTATTCACCATGACCGAAGAAGGCATGCTAGATTCGTCTTCTCCATTTCTTGAAGAGTAAGAAGAATGATCCCTCAACCTTCTAGTTGGACTCTATTTTATTCTTATGGACTATTAAATTTTCAATTGAGATAAATGTATRCATACATGATAATACATGTAGTGATGCCTTAAAACAATAAATTATTAAATACACGAAGGATAAAAAAGGAGGCCAACTTTAATTTTGCCGAATTGTGCTTTGATTAATGTTGAATTGTAGGACTACTTTTTTGGCTGGATTGTGAAGAGAAGGTGCAAATATGACGATGAAGTCAAGCATCTTATTAGCTTAATGTAACTATGGTTGTACAAATTTAAATTAAAGTTTGTGATGATATAATCATGGCCTATATATGATAAAGCAAAGCTTAATTATTTAAGCACATGCATTTGCAAAATTGGCAGGATGAATAATATCAAAAATAGAATGAAAAGATAGGCATTAAAGCTTGCATTGTTGCAAATGAATGATCCATTGATGGAATTATGGAGTAGCTCATCAAGCAAGCACTTAAATAATGGGCCTACTACTAAGTATATTTTGATCTTTGGATGTCATATTAAGCCAAAAAATATGTATTGTTATGTCCTAGTATCTTTTATATTGGGACATATAATATATGTGTAAGCTAATTTGTACAAAAATCATTACCATTCCCGTAAAAAAAAATATCACTATCATTGACTAATTTACTATTGAATTATTTTTAATGAATTGAACTTATTTTGTTGATGAACCGATCTTATTATTATTACTGAACAAAACTTATTTATTTATAAACTGAACTTATATTTTTATTAAAACTTATTAAAATAAACCGACGAGAACATCCGTTTACATTAACTGAAATCAACTGAACTGAATTGAATATTTTATGAGAGAGAGAAATTGGGTTAAGAACTGAACTGAACTGAGGGTCTGTTTACATTAGCTTATTTTCAGTTCAGTTCAGTTTCATTCAGTTCAGTTCTTAACCCAATTTCTCTCTCTCATAAAATATTCAATTCAGTCAGTTCAGCTTCATTCAGTTCAGTTCAGTTGATTTCAGTTAATGTAAACAGGCCCTGAATGGAGCTGAACTGAACTAAAAATAAGTTAATGTAAACAGACCCCAAATGTGTTATCATTCTCAATAAAATGTCTGATTGTAATATTGTATCATGCATTCTCAATTCAAGATATTTCTATAAAATTAAAATGAACTTCTTGACATTATTCGTTAGGTATATGCGAGAAACTTGTTTAGTGGCTTGAAAAGATTCCTACGAGTACAAATTAAGAACATTCATTTGGTGAAATGTTGCTTTCAACAAGTGCAAATACCCAAAAATGGAAAGGAGAATCTAAAAATGGAAAAGCTAAAAATTACCTTATTATGCATAAGTATGAGAGAGATACTCTTCAATTCTGAGTACAAGTAAGAATCTTGCAAAATAGAGGGTTGTCATTTGCCTCGAAGTTCGAAAACCTTAGGAAGCTTGAAGAGCCGATAAATATAGTCGGCGGAAATAAGTGTCAGTAAAAATGTGGATGCCAGAAGTATGCTTTTGGTCTTTTGGAGTGTAAAGCGTTACAAGTGACAATGCCGCCACTATCTTGCTAAAATGCTAAACGTACAACTACACTTGCTTGCTTGCTACTTGCTACTTGCTAGCTTATTGTATGGACTTCAATGATTCTTAATGAATTGAATTGCAATCAACTAGGAATTCTTAATGAGAGATAGTTCAAGTGATTAAAACTTTCCTTTCGTTTTGGGAGATTCTAAAATCGATTCTCATTCCCTCTCTCGTGACTCTCTAACACCCCAAAAAAATTAGGAATTTGGTGGCTTTAGATCAATGCTGACACGCCTTTATGTGTACACTTTTCATATTTAATTTGAATGATAATGACGCTCTCCCTCATTGTCATATTAGGGTGTTTAACGAGACGAGCTTTGGTATTTGAACTAGGCTCGTGACGATATCGTCGAGCTCGTCCGAGCCGAGCCTCGAGACTTTTTGGCCTTAAAAGTCAAGTTCAAATACATTAAGCTGCTATATTGGAGTTCAAAACTATAGTAAAATATGACTTCTAAGAATATTAATAAATTATAGTTAATAGCTATGAATTTCTATTTTTTTGTTTAATTTTCAATAATACTACTAATTTATAATTATAACTAAATAAAAAAGATAAAATAAATTTCGAGACCGAGCATAGATGGGCTCGGCTCGATGCTATCTTCGAGCGAGTAGGCTCAGCTCCTTACACCCATAGTCATATGGTTTTGAGGTGAAATCTTCTTGTCTTTGATGTGGGCGTTGCACTTCCCGTGGCGCGGTACACCTAAGCCTGTTTGACATGGTATTAGTCTAGGTTGGTGTGTGATTGATCTGAGGCACTTACGGACAATTCACGTGTGAGGGGGAGTGTTGAGTCTCGTGAATAGGCACTATGTGAGTGAATGTGTTGTTTCCACATTGAAATTAAGGGAAGTGTTGTGTGGTTGATAAATCTTACATTGATAATTCAAGAGTTGACACCACATTATAAGGTTAAGGGCTACTCCCCTCATTGCCATATGATTTGAGGTGGACCTCTTTGGTCTTGTTATGTGGACTTACCTCCCATGACGGACGCAACCAGACCCGTTTGACAATCAGTTATATGGGTTTTATTCTTGTCAACGGATTTAGACTGCACATGTCAACTTTATAAGAGGCGAAGTAAGTTCTACTTCAAAAAATATGACAATTAAAGTAGTCATTAACCTTATTATAAATATAATTACAGTACTCTCAAATTCTTTCAATGTTGAAATGAATACACAAACTCCTCCTACAGAGTTGAAAGGTGGATGAAATTTGAAACCATAATGCCATGTAGTAACTACTTTATATAAAATTAGTTTAATAAATTAATATGTTGAATAGAATGTGGATGTATACAGACTCTCTAGAACCTCTAACCTTATTATTTCATGTAGTTTGATACTATATTAGTAGATCATATCAACTATAAGTTTATGTTGATGTTTGATATCCAAATAAATATATTTAATATTATACACCTTAATATTCACAAGCCATATAACAAACGCTCTCAATTATTAATTAATAAAATGTGACCTTTCAGATCTGAAAATGTACAATACCCCTTGTATCTATTATCTATAATCATTTGAATAAGGGTTTGGAACAGTGGCTTCAACTTCACCATTGATTCATGTGATTAGAGGTTCGAATCTCCATACACTTCTATTGTTAGCACCACGTCCTTGTGAATTCATTCACACAAACAAAATAAATTATATCATTCATTTAATTCGCGTCGTTCAGTTTCAGCTATCTTATTTTATTGTTCATCTATGGTTGTACCATGAATATCTACACACTTCTATTGGGCAATTCCAATTTGATTGAGCAGTTTCACTTCAACGGTCACTTTGTTCCAATCCTACACTAAGCCAGTTTCCAATTTATTGAGACAGAATAACGATCATAAAAGGAAAAAGTGAAAAGCTATTAGTCTCTGAGATTCAATTTTAATTATCTATTAGGGGACGAATATTCCATTCATAGTTTCATCAAACAATCTCTCATTCTCAAATCTCAAGCGTGTGATAAGATATGCAATATAAATGATGCTGTGATGGATGGGACCATTATTCACTAAGCTAGTATCAAGAGAACATGCAATCACCCTAAGCAAGTGTAGTTGGATACGCCATGATATGCTCCCATATGTTTGGACATTTTTCCTCTATTTCCATGATTTTTGGAAACTATTTGCTATCTATTTATAGGTTTCCATTATGGTGATTATCCCATGTTAATGGTTACCTGCACTGCATACTTAAACACTATTGCATTTCTCGATCTTGAGTTCGAAACCCGATGCACGCTTAACTCCTCATAATTAGGTCCATTTTTTAAAGTGAGGGATAACTCAAGTGATTAAGGGGGCGTTTGGTTCAAAACCTGGCATGGATTTGGAATCGGGAATCATACCAAGGTATATGGGTTTGGAACTTGTATCTTCATACCATGTGTTTGATTTTGCTAGGGAATGAGTATGATCTATTTTTTTCATACCTAAAGTGTTGCAATCCCCCATACCCACCCCACCTCCCCCTCTAGGTTTCTAAAACCCATACCTTGGCAGAGCGTTTGGTATGTGGTAGAGACAGAGATAAGGATAAAAGGTGAGAAAAGGATAAGGATTTTATAATAGGAATAAGGATAAAATGAGTATTATCCCTTGTTTGGAATGTATAGATAATATAATTGGAATTAGTATCAAAATTACTTTCATATCCTTATTTCTCTACATTTTCACTCTTCCCTTTTCCATTCATTAAGGGTAAAAATGTATTTTCAAACTCTATTCTTATCCYTCCTCCTTATACCACCCTYCCTAAGGTGGTATTAATTTTGAGGGATAAGAGCCAGATYCTATCCCTATCCTATCCCCTTGCATAATCCCTATCCCTTTAAACAAACATTGGATTTCTAAATTCTTTCATTCTTATCCATATCCCTACTCTCTTATCCCCCTAAACAAACAAGCCTTTGAGGTTTAAGGTATGGGTTTTTAAATTAGAATTTCATTAGTATTGGGTTAAATCATTCTAAACTCATATCTCATACCTACTTATTGTAAATCAAACGCCCCCTACTAAAATTTTCCTTCCAATTTCATGAGATCCTGGGATCGATTCTCATCTCCGTCTTTGTGGTTCCCTTAACACAAAAAAAATCGGTTCCCATTTCACACTAATTACCAGTACTAGTGATGTCAATGGGTAGAATCCAGATATGTTTTTAAAAGGAAGATCCATACCCGATTCATATTTTGTCGGTGTCAAATACCCTGTCGCATGATGATTGGTGCAAATGTTCATGCCCTATTAACTGATGACCTAGTTTTATTTGAAATTCCTAAGATATGATAAAACATAATGAAATGCAATCGATGTCATCATTCATAGGCATTTTAAGTTAAAGATTGATATGTTTCAGTTGTTTTTATGTAATTTCATATTGAATTGTCTCTTCGCTGAGTGTCGTCAAAAGTAACGACTAGAGTTCACTAGTAAAAGTCGTTCCACCTTAATTACTAGCTAGCCCTAAATAAGGCTAGTCTCATTATTGAGTGTAGTCCTCAATAATATGTTTAGCTATCAAAGTAGCCTTAACATTGTTGGGCGTGTTTCCCGACAATGATTACTAAGACTCTAAACAACGGGGTGTCATCATTAGTTATTTCCTCTGATTCTTTTTAGTTGCACCATTTCCTTTTTGAGAGTCAAAGCTAATAAACTTTGATCAATTTCTTGACAAATTTATAATGTATAATATAGTCAAGTGAGATATTGTTAGATTCGTTTTAATGTATAGTTTATTAATATGAAATTTTTATAATTTTCTAAACAATACAATTTAAGTTATTAGTAGTCAAAGTTGTGTCTTGGAGATTGTGCAAAATGGAATGGTGCAAGTAAAAAGAATCAGAAGGAGTATTATATTAGAGCCTATTATTTTTCGGTGGTGTTTATGTTGTTTCCTGTGAAGCTAAGTGTAGACACCTAATTCGGTGCTTCATTTAGTTCCCGAAAGTCTATGATGATTGTACTGTATTGCAATAGGTCCGTTTGCGAATTATGCTCAAGTGTCACCTCACACCCATTCTTTTCTAAGCCTCATGCTAATTCAAGTCTCAACTAGGCAAAAAAGTATTTTCTTTTATTTATTTTCTTTTTTTTATAATTTTCTATTTAGTTTTAGGATTTTTAAAATAATTTATATTGGTGATCTTCATAAGTTCCACTTTTCATTGCATGCTTCTCATTTTTCTGAGTTCACCAGTATTTTTAGTTTATTTTTCCGATTTTTCTATAATTTTTTTATGAATTTTACAATATTTACAAAAATCAAAATACACAAAAAATACATAAAAATCAAAAAATACCTCAAAAATACAAAATAAATACATGGAATGCCCTACAACCTTCTAGAACCGTATTTCTTGCAATGGAAGTTGTCTAGGTTCATTTGCAATCTACGTAAAATCAAAATCTTTTCGAGAAATCTAAAGAATAATTGAGCGTATATACGCTCCGAGAAGCGTATATACGCTCCTGTGAGCATATATACGCCCGTTTTGAGCGTATATACGCTCATTTTTGCTTCTTTGTGCCTATAAATAGGACGTTTTGGACTCCGAATGATAGAGGAGAAGTCACTGCGGAACTCCCTCTTTGCTCTTTTCAAAAAACTTCTAAGCTTATCTAAACTCCATCCAACACGTTATCGTTTCATTCAATTCAAATTCAATTCAAGTGACACTTTGCGCGTAATTCAATAACGTTTCGACCGCCGCATACAAGGTATCAACTCTGAGACTCTCATTTCATAATCGCTTAATCCTATTCATAAATTAAAACTATGTTTAATTAAAGGCTTTACATACCATTGATCAATAACAACCATGTAGAATTAATCAAATATTCTCTATATTTTGCAAAAATATGTCGTAATTATTTCGAGTTCAAGAATAAACCAATATCGACATTCAATGTTCATATCCATTTAACACTATGCTTAATTCAATTTCGAGTACTATAATCAATCATAAATTTGCTGAAACGCTTTGTAATTTTAGGTTGACTATGTAATATGGTTAGGTTTTGGCGTGCTTATTCCTTTTGCAGTGCATGTTAATCCGTGTGGACTATGTATAATATGATATGTGTTTTGCAGAGAATAATTCTCTTTATATAAGATTTGTTTGTTTAATCATAACATGGTCACAGTAAAGATAATTTGGACAACCGGTTTTTAGGCACCCCACAACATTTGACATATTCGAAGTGGTCACTTAGAATAAGTAGCCGCAAGATTCTGGTTTTTGGTGTGGGCTTGTTACTCACCCAAAAGGCTCTACTAGGTTAAGGTATCAATCTACTCTATATAGTAGACTTCGTTCTCCTCACTTCGATGTGGGATGAACCCTAGTTCCCTGTCACCACCTTGAAAGGGAGCCTGCGTCTCGAAGCACGACAGAACACAGGGAACTAGAGTTCCATCCCACATCGAAGTTGAGGAGAAGAAATCTACTATAGAGTAGATTGATACCGACTAGTAGAGGCCGTTTTGGGGTGGGTAACAAGCCCACACTAAAAGCAAATCCTTAGCGTGGTAGGCCAGAGAACAATATCTACTAGTGGGGTCCTGTTTACACAAGGGGTGTTACTAATGTGGTTGGAGGGAGTTCTCAGGTAAGGTCTTCAAGATTTCAAGATCCCTCATGAAGGACACTACTGACCTCCTAGCACTTCTACCTGTCATGGGCCACTCACAGTCTCTCTCAGTCTTCTAAAGAAGGGGGGGTCCAAACATCATCACCGAAATTGATGTTATTTTCCTTCCGCCACCCATCCTAAACTTTCTCAAGAAGCCCAGGCTTTTCCCCAAGTCTCAAACGTGCGTAGCCTTTATGAAAGGGTAAGTGGAGTCTCTATCCTTGGATATTTAGCCCTAATATTTAGAGGCTAAATTATCTGCTGAGTGTAATCTTCAAGTCAATTGGTCAAAGTAATATTGTTGAGATTTGCATGTTTCTTTCCTAAGATCCCCAAGTCTTTAGGTCTGTGATTCTAGGCTAAGAGAGAGAGCAGGTCGGATCTCAGTGGTACCGAGGATTTGCCCTAGTAGAATCTCCTAATCGTTGTCTCTATTGTTCGGTTATTTGGTATCACTTGCATAGAGTTGCCTGGGATTGCACTAAGCTTGAGTTGATTAAGGTGGTTCTGCCAGCTTTGTTAAGGAATTTGTTCTCCCTAACAATTTACACTGGACCCACAACAAGAATCCGCGTTATTAACGTCGGATTTTACCGACGTCACGAAACGGTCGAAAATATCATAATTACCGATCGTTTTTATCGGAACGAACATTATACGCCGTTTTTTACAGAAAATTTACCGACCGTTTCTTATTACATGATGAAAATTATCGTCCGTTTTTACAGATTACTGATCTTCTTATAATCGGACGGAAATTACGTCGTTTTAATTATTTTTCCGACGTTGACATGGTACGAACGTTAAATATCTGTTCAAATTATTATTTTTTGATTGGAAACAAACTTACAGTACCGACCATCTACGTCTTCCGACCATTAGACCAGTCGGTAATATGGAGTTTTTTCATTTTACCTCGATTGGCGACCATAAGTGAGGTTTCTTTACCTCTCACTCTCAATTGCTTTCTTATTTCCTTACCCCTCACTCTCTCTCCTCAATTTCTTTCTTCATTTATTCGCATCAGCTCTCGGTTTCCTAATGGGTCCCTCATCTCATCACTCAACTCCCGCTACTCTCCTTCTCTCAAGCTGCTAGTTCCATGCTGCCATACAACTAACCGCCAATTTACTCTCTCACTCTTCCTTCCTGCCGTTTCTTCCTCTCCCTCAACTTACTCTCTCTTTCTCGATCTCCTCGTCCTTCTGCAGCTTCTGATGACCATCACTCTACTTCACCTCCTATTCTCTTGTTGTAGCTCTGCCGTCGTCTTCCAGGTCGTCCCTAGAGTCTCTGCTCTGTTCACGTTCCGCGTCGCCTCCATCAGGCTTGCCACCGTTGCTGACCACTTGTCGCCCTCGTTGTTTACTCGCCATCCCTTCCTTATATTCTTAGTAGGGATACTTACATTCTCAACACTCTCTCTACTTTTAGATTTATGTTTATTTTTCAGTTTGTTTAATCAATGGGTTTTTATTTTGTTGTTAGTATTATCTTCTTTTCTCTTTTTTTTTTCAATTTCTGGGGTTTTATTATTTTATTGCATTCATTTTTAATTTCTGATTTTTTACAAGAATTGTTTTTCAAATTTCAAATTTTCTTTTCATTTTTTTATATATTTATCTTACATTTATTTTGATTTTTCGAATTTTTCCGATTCTATTCTATTTTTGATTTTTTTCTGAGTTTATTTTCAATTTATTTTTACAATCTTCTATTTAGTGTAATCTAGTCTCGAATTTTTTCACACCCTATGTTGATTTTAGTTTTATCCAATTTTATTTTTCGTATTTTTTAATCCAATTCGTTTCATTTTTTTAAATTAGGTTATTGATTTTTCTGATTTACTTTCTTTGTTATATGTTGTTTCTGTTGTTATTGTTGTGTTGAAAGTGAAATAATACGAGTAGTTAATAGTACTAGCATTAAACTAATGTACATTGTAGGATGTAATCTTATAGTTCAATGATGTAACATATTCTTGAGTCTTGAGGGTAATTACCTTGTTTTTTCCATAGTAGTACACTAGTTTCTTTCATTACCTTGTTTTGATTTTTACTGACTTATTTTAATTTTATTTTTTCTTGCAGAGTGAAGAGATATGGAAAAAAGGCTTCTACATTATTTAGGGTGAAGAAAATTCATAATTTTAGGGATTTTGTATTTATTAATTGGTTTTGTTAAGTATCAAAACTTCGTATATGTTGTTTGATATGAATTTAATGAATTATGTTTTTTTATTTGAATATAATGAATTAATGATTCTTTGTTATTAAACTGATAATTGAGTGTTTTATTTGATTTTTGYTACGGAGTATTTTGGTTTTATTCTACCATGTTCAAAGGCGTGAAAGTTATTCTGACAGTCATGTCAGAAAACTTTATGTTTTTTTTCATCTTCATTTTACCTTACCGACCGTTAAGCGGTCGGTAAACATTTAAAATGCCATATGTAAATAAATTTGCCTTCAAAGCTGGTTCCAACCGCCAACGGTCGCAAATCTACACCATCACCGACCGTATGGCGGTCAGTAGTCTCCGAAATCACCGTTTGTTACTGAAAACGATCGGTAAGTACGGTCGGTAACCGTTTATCGACCGTTAAACGGTCGGTAAACCATAAATTATCGACCATACAAATACCGACTGTCAGTTACCGACCGTTCCCGCATTTTTACCGACCGTTTTTGGTTTATTTTAGATGGTCGGTAATTGCTAGTTTTCTTGTTGTAACCTTTTGTAGGATGTGGATCAGTTTGTTTTAGTTAGGTCTCTTGTCAGTCAAAGGAAAACCCTAAGTAGTGGCCTAAGTCCTCTTGTTGTGTCATGTTTAGGTCTCTAGCCAAGGTATTTGCAAAAGAGGGATCTATGTTCTTGGAGAAGTACACTTTGCTTTTCTGAAGGTTTACTCTAGCCAAGGTAATTGAGTTAGTATTTGGTTCCAATACTTATGACGAACCGTAAAAAAAGATTAGCCATTAGACTTGAAATGTGAATGTGGTACTATACATGTGTATGCGTACAAACACTCCGTACTTGACTCTAAATGTTCTAGCTAGTTAAAAAAAAGGAGGGACAAATGACATTTGAGCCCTTAAACTCCTTATCACGATGGATCGTTTTCACATTAAAACAACTAACAATACCAAAAGTCCAGTCAATGGAAAATGAGTTTTGAGCCCTTAAACTCCTTGACACGCTGTCTCTTTTTCACATGAAAATTACTAAAGGCACCAAAAGTCCAGTTGATGGTTGAAGCCCAAAAATTTAATTTACATATTCTGATAAAATTTGACTAGGTTAACATATAGCTACATAATAAGCCTTTGATAATATTTATGATAACTTCCAACCGTTTATTTTGAAGAAACAAATTAAATAGTTTTCACGATTAAGAAAATAAGCATCATAGTCCATGGTCAAAAAAACTACGAGGAGCATCACATGAATATATGACCTTACATAGTTACATATGACTTGTGTTATGGAAACAATGTAACTTTGCATGTACTTCTATCATTTTCGTTCCTCAAGATTACAACTTTCATACAAGTACTTTAAATTAGAGTACCACAATTCTTAATAATGAATCACCCACATGAAGAATAATTTTAATGGGCACACCAAAATTTATTGTGAAAGCAAGTTCCACAAAAGCAGATATCGAAGAGAAATATAAATCAATTAAGTAGTATAATGACAACCATATAAATACATATATTTATCCATTTGAACACATTTACTACCTGTTTTTGCCCCGCCGTAAGCTTTCACCATCATATAAAATGAACACATGCATCAGTTGCTCAACACTAACTATGCCATTCTTGCTTAAATACCTCTTCTTGATTCCTTCTTTATCTTCTCTTATTCTTCTTCAATCTCACCACATCTTTTATTCGTTATTTTATCATAGTAGCTCACATTATGTTTAACTAATTGAGTAAAAACCCTATAGTTTTAAGGAGTTGTATATAACTTCCTTTAAGTCTTTCATTCATGTTATTATATCTCCTCTTTTTTGGATAAATTGATTAATGAATCAACAATGATTTCTATATCTTGTTAACAATCCCCCCTAAACTGGATCGCATTCATTTATCATGTAAGCAATATATAGTTATCTAAAAATAACTTATTAGAGTTAATTCACGTGTAATATGATCTCTCACCTCAATAAAAGGTTTTTATCAGCTACATGGCAGCAAAATAATTTCATAATACTACTATAACCTAACTATCATATCTCTTACTTACATACTCTGTTGGTCAGACATCTTTAGTGTTTGGCCACATTACATCATTATATAATTGATATACAGATGCTTGGACCCTATAAAAAAGAAATGGATACAGGTAGCCCAATGACCACAGCGCAATGTCGCTGTCGGTGAGGCGGGTGTGGGGTCCCAGCCGCGGTAGAATAGTGGGGGGCGGCCCGTTCGGGCCTGGCGGGTGGGGCATTTTTAGAAAGAGAGGGGGATTTCTAGGTATTTAATCCTAGAGCGGGCCAGACTGCTTGCGGGCTCGCTCTGGAAGCCACCCCACATGCCGGACCTAACGACCTTGGATTTCAATGATGGCATTAGGGGACATGCCAACAATCATTCCCTCGAGAAGAGGTCTATCTGCCAGCTGTCCGCTCAACCCCGAGGGGTAGAAAACTCACTATTTCCCATTTTCCGAGGAATATCACTCCTTCTATCACTTAACACTTACCCTTACCAGAAGGGAGGTACAGGTTCATCAGAGAGGACCTTGGAGTCCTACGCACACCGCGCAACGTGTCTGAGCATCCTGCAAGGCGGCCGCTTTGGGTAACGGGACTGTCGTAGAGGGGCTTCAACTGACTGTGTCAGGACAGTACAGAGCTAGGAGCATGTGGCGGGTGCTCGTGTCGGGAGCGCCTGGATAATGGAGGTTTTGGTGGTAGTTGATGTGTTTCCAATAACGGTTTGGTGGTAGGCAACAGGATGAAGGAATATTTGCTAGGGATGCAAATTGTTGCCAGAGTTGGAGGAAGAGAGAATTATATGTATGTGGTCTCCTTTCATCTTTTGCTTCATTTCATGAATGGGTAATTTGAATTTAGAGGGGGATGGAATAGAGTTTTCAGTGATAAAGAAGGTTTTGTGGTTGTGTCTTGTCGGTAAATTCAAGGTTAAATGCGAAGAATTAGCTATGATCTTTGTCAATCACCATGCTTCCATAATTAACCTTTCTTGGTTGTTAAGGCAGAAGATCTCTGTAAGCACTCTCTCTCAGATTGTCTAGTCTTTTTGTCTTTGTGTTTTTGGGTTTAATTTTTGCAGAGTTGTTTCTCATCGAACACCTCTTATTTCTATTCATTTTCAAACGCTACTTTACATCACTTTTCTCATTTATGAAAATCGTTGTAATCGGACAGAATTGACTTAGTGCGTGGTCACACATAATAGAGAGAAGAGTGCAGAAATATAGAATATCGGAGAAATAGAGGGTAATAATCACCACCTACATCTATTATCTATATTTGAGAATCAGTCCGTGTAATCCTGGATTAAGTTGATATCATGTGTTATTAGAGCATATAATCAACTAATCATTTCGGTGTTCAGGTGATTGAAGCTTACAAATGGATTTTAACTTACTTAGACTGATGTGAAAATTGCTTGGAATCTCTGTATACGTATCATAATTCAAAGTTGTGGTTGGGACCGATATTAAGTGAACTTTTTGCGATAGTATGCAAGGAGAAAGGAGCAGCATAGGACTGTAGGGGGTGGCATAAGGTAATGGAGAGGAGAGAGAGAGAGAGGGTTGTGCCAAGAATTGATGGGAGGAAAGAGAAAGAGGTAACATGGAGAGAAGGTCAAATGATGAAGGAAAAGCATCAGGATTGTATGGTGGTGTTTTACGTGGCAAGTATGGGTGAATTTTTAGGGTGGTGAAGAGCGGAGGAAGAGAGTTTTAGTCCTGGTTTAACTACGTCACGACCCTATCTCCTCCTAGCACCGCATGTGAATGCTTTTGGAGAGACATACTGTATTTGTTAGTCATATTAATTAATAGCCATAGTTTAAATTGTGTAGGTGTAGAATGATTACCTCTAACATATTAATTAATCACATTACAAATTGTAAATCAATCAACTTGTTGAAATAATTTAAATAAAGCATAGACCTTAGTCAAGACATTAAGAGTTTTCGTTGTGGATTTGAAAGATGCTCATAGAGCTTTTCTTGGCCATTCAGCCGATATGATCAAGATGTATCATTGTCTTTAAGATACTCAGGCAGGCAATGATTACTCTCGTGAGCTGATATTTTCTTTCGCCATAACCTTTTCCCTCCTTGCTTTGACGAGAATTTTTTCTGATCTTCGATTTGATTGATTGAGTTAAGTTGTGATGTGACACATCTGTCCAGTTGGAGGTAGGATGAGTATAAAGCAAGCCATCAGGAAACATGAACTTTAAATCAGTATAGATGAAGGAATTATAAACATTGAAAGGACACTCATACTCCATTAATGGGTTATGGCAAAAGTGAAATGAATCAGGCTAGCATGTTTTACCGTGTTACCTTTTACCTAACATCTAGTCAAATACGGTGGTCTCAAGCAGCAGTTTCATGTGTAATGATAGAGAGTTGAATAAACAACGACGAGCTAAGTTGACCATTAGATATTATTACACAGTCTCCACGGTTAAGATACATAAGTTTACTTAGTTCTAATGCAATGTATAAAGGCGTAAGCCACAAGGGATTAGATTTCTAGAGCCTCAGGCACGCCTTAGTGAGGCGTCAGTCTATAGAGTCATGGTAAAGCAATCATCAGAGCCTTATTCCATAAGCGGGTCGGCTATATGAACCAAAAGTGTACTATTCTAGGAAGTCATTCACATAATTTCCTCTTCCACTCCCTACAATGGAAGCCTCAGTGCTTATTAACGTCATGGGAAATAAAAAAATAGGAGTAAAAATAAACGAAAGAAACAAGTGCACTTGGTAGCCTGACTCTGATTGATTTAGAGATATAACATATTCAATAGTTTATTTAAGAGATAAACACAACTTTATGATTTCGGAAATGATGAGTTCAAGATTAACAGGCCTGCATCATGCATCCTACAACCCCGCAAATTATGGTGACATGAAGTTCCCCTAACCATATCAACCAAGCATTAGTCAACATCGTATCAAACGAAATAATGCATATGCAAGAGACTAAACTCTTCATCAAACTACACCTTGGTTTTTCAATGCGTCAGTATGGCCTAAGTTCTAAGAACTTAATCATCCCTTTAAGTGACATTGTAAACTTAACCTCCAACAAACTATTATCTAATTATCATTATTTAACTCTTTTAACTAGATGAATCAACATACATTGAAGTTCATTTGAAGAAATGCCTAAATATGTCCTCAAACTTGACTTTCATCAGGTTTCCCCTCTTATACATATCATTGTTAAATAGCTCAATCTAAATGGCATTTATGACCACCATTTTATTGCTTTAAAATTCAAACTTTATTAAGGAAAAAAACGATAATAATAATAAACCGATATACATTATGAATTCTGTTCACATACAACGTTATCATTTGATATCGCATTTCGTGTATGTTTGACTAGATGTAGGCAAATTATCACAACACAAGTAGAAACATTCTTCTCAACTTCAATTTCACTTAGATGTTTAATCTTCCACATACCAAAAACGAAAAGGAAGAAACTAAGAAATATGGAAATCACGCGGGAGTATATTAATAGTAAATAGCAAATAAATTTGAAATTTGAATTGAAAATCAGTAAATTTTTTTATGGTAGATTTTATATCTAGACCATAGACTAGTATTTTCCAATAAGATTTACAGGATCTAGAATAATCTATTAAATATACTAAGGTAGAAATATTAGGGTCGGCAAGATCGATATCCAATTAGGAATTATATTCGGCATAATTATCGCACATAATTAATTTTAAGGAGTGGGTATTACCGTGAAGGGGTGGGATAGTCTTCTCTATAGATAATTGGAGGATTAACAAGGTTCTATTCGGAGAGAGAGGGTATGATTCATATTTTTCAGTTGTAATTATGTAAATAACCATACTCACTCGAATAAATCATAGAAATTTAGCTTATCAGATAGGTATTTCTATATCCATTGAATACAGGGTCAAGGTGTATTAGCCACGTTATCATAAGTATGGCCACAATATCTTTGACATATATAACTTATGGAAATCAAATTAATATAATGTATTAATGTTATAATGTATTTACGTTTTATTTAGGGAGAATGTAGATCAATGATCATAAGAAGTAATTATCATGTTACGTAATTTTTTCTATAACGAAGTGTTACTTTAAAATGAATCTTATTATTTAATCGCACTTAATTATGATGTAAGAAGTCCACAGTTTGCCTGAAGATTTAATAACAACAAAATTAAAATGGTATTTGTACAAGGGGAGGAACAAAAAATAATATGTATTAGCACTATTGAATACTATTTTACAACAACTAAAAAACAAACTGGAGTTAGTTTTGCAAGTAATGGTAAGACTTGGATTAGGGAAATATTACTGAAAAATAACGAAGATGAGTAGACTAGCTTCTAGAATTTGAGAGAAGTTTAAGGAGATTATGAATGGAATTAATTCATTGAGAAATGCAAAAATTAGGGGTATAGATTTAACTTAATATTATGATTAGACCCTTTTATTGTCTACATAATAATATTAATGAGGGATTTCGCAAAACAAATTTATATTAAAATAATATCTTGTTACTATGTTAATATAGGAGTGGAAATAAAACTGTCTGGGAATAACAAGAATGCACTAATTTATTTTTTTAGACCAAATAAGAAGACAAGGAGGCTAAAAAAATAGTAAATTTTTTCTCCTTAATTAAAAATAATTAAATGTTAGACCAAATATAGTAAGGATAAATATTAGTGAAACACAGTGTGTGATAAAGTGTTAAGTAGCCCCTCTCATGATACATAATAGTATTTC
>SNQN01000589.1:56862-67748 GCA_008642245.1 Bassia scoparia
CTAACTAAATAACAGAAAGAGAATATAAATAACTATAAATAACTAACTGCAGATCAGTTGCTTGCTAAGTGTTGCTTGAGCTTTGCTGTGAGCCTTGCTGTGCAGTAATACTTCCTATACCCTCCCTCAAACTAGGAGTGGTGTCAATCATTCCTAGTTTGGATAAAAATTCCTTAAACTTAGGAGAAGGAAGAGCCTTAGTGAATAGGTCTGCAAGCTGTGAGCTGGTGGGAAGGTAGGTGAGTTGTATAAGGCCTTCCAGCACCTTGTCCCTAGTAAAATGGCAATCGACCTCAATGTGATTTGTACGATCATGGAATACAGGATTTTTAGCTATGTATATTGCTGACTGATTGTCACAATGGAGTGTAACAGGAGTAAGCTTCTGAACACCTAATTCTTGCAAAAGAGTGACAAGCCAGGTCACTTCACTTGCTGTTGATGCCATAGCTCTGTACTCATATTCAGAGGAAGACCTAGATACAGTAGACTGTTTCTTGCTTTTCCAAGTTATGGGTGAGTTACCAAGAAGAACCAAATAACCTGAGACTGACCTCCTTGTATTTGGACATGCAGCCCAATCTGCATCAGAGTAAGCTTGCAGAGTCAAATTAGAACTCCCATTTAGTAAGATACCTTGATGAAGTGTGCCTGCTATATATTGTAGAACATGCTGTAATGCCTCCATGTGTGGAGTCCTAGGAGCCTGCATGAATTGACTTAGGGTTTAGACTGCAAAACTGAGGTCAGGTCGAGTATTGGTTAGAAAATTTAGTTTGCCTATCAAACACCTATACATAGTGCCATCTGCCAGCAAATCACCTTGGTCATTATATAATTTCAAATTGATAGGCAAAGGTGTTGGTGAAGTCTTCTGAATGACAAAACCACTAGATTGAAGCAGTTCCTTTGCATATTTAGATTGAGATAAAACATAGCCTTGAGATGTGTGAGTAACCTCCATTCCCAGAAAATAATGAATAATACCGAGGTCTTTGATACTGAAACAAGAATCCAAGTGTTGTTTCAGGGCTGTAATTGCATCAGGATCAGTACCAGTAAGAACTATATCATCCACATACACAGCTGCAAGTGTGATGTGTGAGCCTGATTTCTTCAAAAACAAGGAATAATCAGATTTAGACTGAACAAAACCTTGAGCCTGCAATTCTGACATTAATTTTGCATACCACTGCCTTGAAGCTTGTCTAAGACCATATAAAGACTTTTTGAGCTTACACACTTTCTTATCTGGATTAGGAATCCCTGGTGGCATTTGCATATATACTTCTTCACTTAAATCCCCATGTAGGAAAGCATTGTTGATGTCAAGTTGATAAACAGGCCAATTGTTGTGTGAAGCTAAAGCCAAAATACACCTTAAAGTGGCCATTTTGATAACAGGTGAGAAAGTCTCATCAAAGTCTACCCCAGCCTTCTGTGTATAACCTTTAGCTACCAACCGAGCTTTATACCTCTCAATTTCACCATTTGCCCTCAGTTTCACCCTGTATACCCATTTACACTTAACAGGTTTCGTTCCTTTTGGCAAAAAAACAACATCCCATGTATTATTCTGGTGTAATGATGTCAATTCTTGCTGCATAGCTTTAACCCAAAGCTCATTAGAAGCTGCTTCTTCATAAGCAGTTGGTTCTGTGATATCTGTCGAGTTAGAGGAAACAGAAACAAAATTGCACCAATGTCTGCTGCTAACATTGCAATAATAGTCACTGAGATAAGCATGTGGTTGCTTTTGTCTGAGAGATTGTCTAGGAATAGGCATGGGATTAGCAGAGGTAGGGTTATTAGGTTGTGTGGTGATGAGATTAGGAAGAGGATCAGTAATATCCTGGACAATAGTAGGATCAGGGGTAGGGTTATGTGTGTCATAGGTGGTAGAATCATTGAAAATGTCTGGAATGTCAAAATGAGAGAGATTTTGAGTGGTAGTACTAGCTGGTAAATATATATGTGAATCAGAATCATGATGTTGAGATTGATGAAAAGGAAAATGTGACTCATAGAAAACAACATCTCTAGACACATGTATTTTTCTAGAATCCAATTCTAGAACTTTATATCCTTTTTGGCCAACTCCATACCCTAGAAAAACACAGGGGATGCTCCTTGGTTCAAATTTTGCCCTGGATTGTTTCAGTGTGCTCATGTAGCAGAGGCAACCAAAAGCTCTTAGAAAATCAAAATCAGGAAGCTTATTATACAACAGTTGATAAGGAGTCTTATAGTTCAAAGGCTTTAAAGGCATTCTATTTATTGTGTAAGTAGCACATAAAAGAGAATCACCCCAATACACAACAGGCAATTTAGCTTGAAAGAATAAAGATCTAGCAGTCTCCAAAAGGTGTCTATGTTTCCTCTCAACCACCCCATTCTGCTGGGGAGTATCTACACAAGAAGTTTCATGTATTATCCCTTTAGTATTCAACAAAACTTTCATTTGCCCTTCACAAAGTTCTAAAGCATTGTCAGATCTAATTTTTTGTATCTTGGCATTGAACTGAGTTTCCACAAGTAAAATGAATTGAGTAATRACACCAACAACATCAGATTTATATTTAATAAGATGAGTCCAAGTATATCTAGTGAAATCATCAACTATAGTGACAAAATGAGCACAATTAGTATGAGTTTTAGTCTTGTAAGGACCCCATAAATCAAGATGCAACAATTGAAAAGATTTAGAAGTTTTGATAGAACTAGTAGGAAAAGGGAGTCTAGTTTGCTTAGCAATAGGGCAAATCTGACATATTGTATTATTCATGCATTCAGTAGCATTACAATCAGGGATAACATGTCTAATCTGCTGAAAGGGTAAATGAGCTAATCTCAAATGCCATARCTTGGCTTTATTAATACTAGAAGCYGAAAGACTGATATTAGAAATGGCTGCTTTAGAAGAATCTGTGCTTGAGTTGGTCTTGTATTGGTATAATCCACCTGCTAGATTACCAAGAAGAGTGGGAGGCTCTTTCAAGGAGTGCTCCTGAATATAACACATAGTAGGTGTAAAGTAAATGATAGAAGCAAGATCTATGCACAACTTAGTGACTGATAACAAATTAAAATGAAAAGCAGGAGCATGCAAGACATTGTGCAAAATTATCTTAGGACTTAGAATCACAGAACCTATATGTGTAATCTCAATTCTAGTCCCATCAGGTATAACAATTGACCCTTTCCATGCTTGATAATCATGAAAAAGACTCAAATTATTGCAAATATGATCTGATGCACCACCATCAATAACCCATTCTGTTTTGTTGCAAGAAATTAAGCAAACCTTACCTGCCAAATTGGCTTGATTAGTCACCTCTGGATCAGTGCCTACATTTGAGCCTGATATGGATGGTGTAGATGGCCTTTTGTTGAGAACATCAATCAAATAGTTATATTGATCTATGCTGATGCTAGGAATTGTGGAGGAGCTAATTGTGCTTGCTATGTCAGAGGAACTAGAAAACTGAGAATTCTGTACTGATGTTGCCACTTTCTTATCTTTGAACCCCTTAAAACCAGGTGGGTATCCATGCACTTTGAAACATCTTTCATAACTGTGACCTGGAATTTTGCAGTGTGAACAGTAATAGGTAGATGCTGGTCTTCTGTTATTATTATTGCTGTTGTAATTTCTACCTCCATTTGGAACTGTTGGTGGTGGAAAGTTTCTTGACATCTGAGACTTGTATCATGTGTTGAAAGACCTGGGAGTAGGTGCAGCAAGTGCTAATGGCTCAGAAAGTGTTGCTGCTTGAGACTGAGACATCTCTTTGTGATCTTCTTCTTGGGAGAAAAGCCTGTAAGCCTCTGATAATTGAGGTAAAATCTTCATCATTATTGCTTCTGATAGGAGAGAAATGATCCTTCAGTTTCATCATAAACCTAATCAATCTTCTGTCCTCCTGTTGCTTGACACCCTGACAGATTACAAGTGCATTTGTTGCAAACACAAGTAGGTATGGGATCTATTGTATTCAGATCATCCCAGAGAACCTTGAATTTAGTGTAGAATTCAAGAATTGACATCATCCCCTGATCTACTTCGGCAAGTTGCTTTTCTAGATTATACACTTTGGTATGTGAACTGTAAGCAAACTTTTCCTCCAGATCCTTCTAGATTTCATTAGCAGTATTAAATTTCATCACACTTTCAGCAATTTTAGGATCTAGATTAAAGATGATCCATGACATGATCAAGTCATTACATCTATTCCATGCTGACAAATCAGGTTCAGAAGTAAGTTGTTCTAAGGTTCCATGCAAAAAGGGTAGCTTATTTCTTGCTGAGAAAGCCATAAGAATGCATTTTTTCCAATTTGCAAAGCTTGTTCCATTGAATTTAATAGAAACAAGTTGTTGTGGKGTGTAATCAGAAGGATGAATGTAATAGATGCTAGCAGGATCATTGTTTGGTAACAATTTGGCATTGTTGCTATTATTAGTGCCAATTTCAGAAGCCATTGTAATTAAGAAGCAGAAAGAACAAGGTAGTAAAAAGCCAGAATTCAGAAAGCAAACTCTAAGGCAAAGAAGAAAAACAAGAAATAATCTCAAAGATAAGCAAGCAGAATGAGATTAGATTGTGAGATTAGGATATTTGCTGAAAAGAAAGAACTAATTAGAACAAAGAAGAAGATACCCTCAAACTGCAATAAGAATTCCAGAATCCCAGAAATTGTTGCTGATTTTGCAAGAAGATCATGAAACTTCGATTGAAAGAAGATGAATTGAATCAGTAATTTGATCGAACAGCTGCTGTGCTCTGATACCATGAAGAAAACTTAGGAATCACAACTTGTGATCTGAACTACTTGTGATCTGAACTAGAATATTGCAACAACTTCTTGAACTGATTGTGATGATCATTAGAAGAACAGAATGAAAAGAAAGAGAAACATAATTGCACTTTATTATTGATTGATTGTGAATTATTAGTGTTACATCAATACAATGAGAATGACCCTTATATAGGAGTCAATATAGAAGTAACAACCAATAGAGAGCAAGCAAATAAGGAAAGCTCCAATCACAACTAAGTAGAAGGATTGATGAGCTGGCTAAATAACTAACTTAAACCAGAATATAACTAACTAAATAACAGAAAGAGAATATAAATAACTATAAATAACTAACTGCAGATCAGTTGCTTGCTAAGTGTTGCTTGAGCTTTGCTGTGAGCCTGCTGTGAGCCTTGTTGTGCAGTAATACTTCCTATAAGACATTACATTGATATAGCATTCGAGCTAATTCCAAATTAACACTAGCGTTTTTTTTTTTTTTTTTTTGTTTTTTTTGAAGGAGTACACTAGTTACTGATTATAAGTGAAATAGTAAGCATGTGTTGTAAAATAAATATTTTCAATTTAATATGATTTTTTTTAAAAGAAAGTATAATTGTAAGATTAATTTTGATTGTTTGGTTTCACGTAAAAACAAAAGGAAAATTAAAGGTAAGTGACAAGGTGGATGGAAAATGAAAAGAAACATGGTTGAGAATTTGGACTGATTTTGGTCCAGTCTGATTTTTCTGATCCAAAGTGGATTTGGGCCTATGAGCTTCAGTATAGATAAATAGATACTTGAGTGTTGAATTGAGTGGAACAAAAATTCTTCATTTTAAGTTGCAATTTTGTTTTAGTGGATGTTTTAGTGCATTTTACTAGATGTGTATAAGAGACAGCTTCAGTATAGATAAATAGATACTTGAGTGTTGAATTGAGTGGAACAAAAATTCTTCATTTTAAGTTGCAATTTTGTTTTAGTGGATGTTTTAGTGCATTTTAGACATAACGTTTGCGCAGGATCATGGTGAGAAATATGGACCCGAAATCATCTAAGAATTTGTGAAACCACGATAGTTGCTACCATCTTTTTTTGGTCCTGCACAAACATTATGTCTAAAATGCAAATGTTCATCTTCAAATGTTCAACTTTGAATATAAATGTTCATCTCCAAATGCAAATGTTCAACACCAAATACAAAAATGCTCAAGTTTAAATGCAAAATATTCATAGGACCATATTATTCATTATGATCCCTGGTTTATAATAAAGGATGTGGCCCTGCTAGGCAGGGCCTAATTAAGACCTTGACCCGACCCTAGTTTGTTCTTGACTCGCCCTGCCCCTGACCCTACCCAGTCCGCTTAGTTCTTGACCCGCACTTCCCCTGACCCGTCCCAATGAAGAAGCCTACTAGCAAGTAGCAAGACAAAAGAAAATTAATATACGAGTACTTGGGAAATTGGRGCATGTGTTGGAAAGAAATTGATGGGGTGAATTCCTTTATAAAAGTCAAGATGGTACTATGACTTACCAAAACGAGCAAGTGTGTTTGCATATAAAGCGTTGACTTGCCAAACTGAGCCAACAGAGTATTGAAATTTGTAAGAAAACTTTGACTGTTTGAGATTGTTGTGTGATCCAAGGCTACTTTAACTCCTATTTTGTTGGAAKAACTCGAAATTTGTACGAGGTTCATGCCCTAGGTGGAATGGTTGGGGTTCCGTGTGAATTAAACCTGATCAAATAGCGGGCCATAAAACAGCTTCTGCACATATGTCAAGTACTCAAGTCTAATGAGTAATGAACAATTCAATAACTGATAATAGTGGACATTAGGCCTATTAAGCTGTGTGGTACTTGTTAACACTCAAAGTTTGCATTGGATGGAATACTGTCTGAAGTAACATGTGTCTGATCAACTTTGTCCTGATGAGTTTACGCGGTTGCCTGATATATGCTCAGGGGAAGTGCTCACAAGTGCATATGCATTGTGGCATTGCTCCGGGGAATTAAGCCTATTTCATGCTTGAGATAACTTTTGTATGTATTTTCGAAAATGTTTTTACCTACGAAGTGCCTGCTGACTGATCGAGTCATGGTGAACCCCTTAACTAGTGACCAAGATTGGAAAGTGACTGAACAGGTTTGTGTAAAACTGAGATGAGGCTGGTTTAAACGCAATCAAACTGTCTCAGATCACTTGGTTTTGTGTTATATATCCTATCCGAACTGCCAGAAGTGTACGAAGCTAAGATCATATTATTGAGCTTCACCAACAAGGCTCTATTTCTGAGCTTCATTTGTTTGTTGAGGAGAGGAGGAAAAGTATGGTTGGTGTAACAACTAACAACTGAATTGTATYATTACTTGGTTGTACATGTCCTGCCACTAAACAGTGAAATCAAAATCAATATTTCCTCCTTACAATGTRTATTTAGTGCCAATGGGATGTTGTTGATACACCCGTTTCCTCAGCAGTTTCAGACACTGCATTTAGGGGTAGGGATTGGATCGGAATTCTAATGAGCTCGACGATAAAACAGCTGAAGCATTATTGTGTTGAAGGAATTCCTTGTTTTCAGACTTGCCAGGTTAAGAAATTTCTATCTATACTCTGAATATTGAGTGATATTAGCAATGCAATCTAATGTGATGAAATTAAATGCAATCTATACTCTGAATATTGAGTGATATCGCGTTTTCAGGTAATCCATATTTCAAAATCAATCTAATGTCACTTCAATTTGTTGGTCATAGAATGTTTTTAAAGTGATTAGCCTGCACTTCAAGTGTGAAACACCTTATCATAGTCTTATACACTTGCATTGTTCTGGATCTTTACAGGATGTGTGTGTGTGGGATGATGTATGATTTACTGGGAAAAAATGTTCACTGACTTTCTGGAGTTCTCATGATTGAATATGTAAGTGCATCAATACCCATCTTTTTGTCAAAATTCTTTCGATATATATATATTTTCCTTATATACCGTATCTAATATTCCTAACACTGTCTGTCAATATTACTCGAGGTCAGCCTGGATCTGTTATCCGAAATTAGATGCTTGTTTAAATATAGCCTATAACTCCGATATCCAGCTGCTACCGGAGACACTCAGAGAAAATTAGTCTAATCGATGTATCTTATTTTAAACCAACCTTCAGTGTTATGAGCAATTGAGCATATCATATTTAAGCTTAAATTCCGATTAGTATCAAAATATACAGATTAATTATATTGCATTTGAAGACTTGTTCATTGTTTTTTTTTTTTTAAATGTTTACCTCATTTGTGCATGATCGATTCATAATTTCATATTACAAGACTGTAAAATTACATACAAGAAAACCTTTAAATATCAGAGTTACAAAGTAAGTAAGGAAGTACACTCATCATTCAGTAAAATTAAAGAGGAAAAAAAAAAAAGTGTGAATAAATTGATCATTATTAGAAGCCTAGAATAACTCACTGATAAACAAATTCAAATGAATGTTCAAACTGATGAAACAACTTGTGCATTGTCTAGACCTTGACTGCTTTCCACACGGGTGTCGAATACTTAGCCTTAGGAGATGCCTGAGCACCAAAAAACTCTGCACACATCTCCTTCAAGAACTTGTCAATTATGTCAAGGTAAGCTGGACATGTAAGGCGGGAATAGTACTGAAGAAACTCATCAACATCGCGCTTATGATCGATGTTTYCTCTGTCCATCACCTCTAATTCCTTCATCTTTTCCGCCACAAAGTTCAGCCTTCTTTCTCTCACGCTCCTTGAACACAGGTCAGAGAGTTTCATGATCCCCTGATTCACCTCTAATATCCTCTTACTCTTGAGGAACTCTCCTTTCGCGGCATTATTAGTCCCCTTCTGAAACTCACCRTTCAATAACTCRGAGGAAGTCTTCACACTGTCATCAGCAGTTRCAGCAAAGTTACAGTTTTCCTTCCGAGGAACATGTTCTAGGCTGAAAAACTGCTGATGATGACTCTTCTTGSCTGATGCTGCACGAACCGATGATTTGAGCCTCTGAACTTTGTTCTTCACTTTGCTCATCCTACGCGATGATGAGTTAATATCCCACTGATGGGTGAACTCATTGTAGAAATGGTCCAAATCATTCTCGTTGTTATTATTATACCCTGCATCCCCATCCATTATCTGRTCATTCCTGTCGCGCCCACATGAAAACGGGCGCAAGGGGGGAGATTTAGGCAGCTTCTGATAAGTACTACTGCCCTTAGAAATAAAAGACTTGACATTGTCTAGAGTCTTTTGGAAGAACTTCTTGGTGTTGGTTATGGAGTTTCTCAGCAACATGATTAATTATTTCGGGCGGTTTTCGAARGATGAATAATGTTGATAGTAATGATGCTCAGACTTCCTCATAAACATGTAATAGGCTTTGATGATTGAACAGAATAATGTTCAAATAGTTTAAGAGGGATGTTTGAAAGAATGAATGAAGGGGGGGTCTGCTTTTGTGTTAGGAAATCTTTGGATCACACGCTCCTTTGCCTTTCATTGTGTTCTCTTGTAGCACACTTAATGGTCCATGTTTTCTGATATGAAATGAAAAAAAAAAAAAAAAAAATGTGGAGTAGCAAAGTTTTGAAAGAATGAGAAGAGGGAAATTTAATAAGTATATATAAAGTATAATAAAAGGGTAATTAGATAAGCTAAGTGCACTTTCGTTTGTTGTACTTTATTGATGGTATAGTTTGGTGTGTAGCCACTTTAGGGAAATGAAAGGCTCTTCACTCTTGATTACTTCTTTTAATCTTTTTTTGTTTCTTCCTTCAATTATGTAAAACTGTTTTTAAATCTTCTTCAATTCATCATGTTCTTGTACTAAGTACTTGATRATGAGTAATTTTGTAGAGCATTACTTTGTCTTGTCAAATGATGTTTTGTATGCTCTTTTCATTCAACATAAATTTATGTTTTCATCGAGGGAGAAATTCCCAGGGTTAAATTTCATCACCAAGTATGTACGTGTTGGTCGTATATATTTTTACTTACAAATGATTTCAATGTAGTTTCACGTTCGACACATTATATACACTAGCTAACATAACTAACATCTAGCATGTCGATATTCTCTATACAAAGTAGATGGGAATATGGGATGCGTGACTCTAGACACTACTTGAATATTTGAATATTAATTTTTACTTCGAGTGAATTACACACTACATTTAATTTTACCTATGAGAAGTAAATCGATATACGACTTAACAATAGCAAGTACAAATACAAAGGGAAAGGGTGAAACGAAATGAAGAGGACAGATAACAAGTGAAGACTTGAATTTGGAGAAGAGTCGAGATCAGATAAGGAGAGGAAGYTATATTTAGATTCAAGGTTAAGGGTATAGTAGCATTCACTATTTTCTTGACAAACACATCTTTGAGAAAGTCATGTGTCAACTACTTCTGTTAACCAAATCAATTCTTTTGTTTTGTGAAGTGACGCTCTCATATGCATATCCTTTCACAAAATTCATTTTTTCCTACCTTAGTTGTTACAWATGTTTAATTAGGACACAAACACTTTGGTTTAATTTTAATTGCTTATTATTAATTTATTATGCGACATTATTGCATTGTGACAATGAGAGTTACGGTTCATGACTTTCAATTGGAATGGTTATTTTGTCAATCATTGTTAGTGTTCTTTTGCCATARTGTTGGAGTTTGGTTATTTCATTTTGTTTTTGTAGAGAATTTATAAATAAATAGGCAGATTCTTAGAAATGAAGGCGTAAATTTAGTCAAATTCTATATTGTATGTATCCATTAATATGGTACAAAGTCGTGAAAAGGCTAAATACTTGTAGTTCATATACGATATGAAAATCCTTTCATACGTATGATTTCTTTGCTTTTAAAACACTCTTATAATTTATAGATCCCTATAAGTATACTTTTTATATTAGCATGAATTTCTTAATAAAATGTATGTTTCTTCATTAGCTACATCATTTAGCAATAATAATGTAGTAAATTAAATTAAACCAAGACATTTTTTGCAAATATTTGAATATTTATATACTACTAAAGTTTTTTTCAACATAATAA
>SNQN01000589.1:69243-104343 GCA_008642245.1 Bassia scoparia
TAGCAATAATAATGTAGTAAATTAAATTAAACCAAGACATTTTTTGCAAATATTTGAATATTTATATACTACTAAAGTTTTTTTCAACATAATAACGATTTGATGAAATAGATTTAGGCAAGTTTAAATTCAAATTCCGAATATGTATTATCCCACATCTTAAAACATCCAAATTAAACTACGGAAATATCACTTGGTGATGACTCACATATTTCCCATATAATCAACACTTAAGACACATAATGACTCTAGCTAGTAATTTGGAATTATTTATAGACTTGTCAATGATTATTAGCAAAGTTGGATTAGTAAAAAGAATTGCAATAAACATAATAAAATGTGTATATATATATWTATTTAAAAGGGACAAAATTAATAAAGAATGGTTTCCAATGTTGTTAGTGTGACCGTGATTGGCGCATAATTTAAGAAAGAAAATTCCTTTTTGTCTTCCTAAACAAAGTCAGTCGATGCTAGCTACTTGCTTGCTTTCACGATCTCAAATCTCAATCAACTTTGAATTGAATACCTTAACAAGAATAGTTGTACTTAGTTCAAACTACTTTTGTTTGTAATTTTGTTCTTGCATTATTTGTCCCATTCAAAATATTTGAGGTGAGGAATTTCTTGACTGAGCATCTTTCTTATCCCATCTCTTTTCTTTTTCTTTTTCTTTTTTTTTTCCATCTTTGAAGGAAGAGGGAAAATTCATTTGGTTTTGGCGCCATTGATTTTTTTGGCCTACAAAAATTCACCCTAAATCAAATCATAATAAACATAACAGCTTAAGTCATCAAATTAATTGAGGGCTCTTCATTGACTTTTTTCCAAGATATTACAAACAAACAGTGAAATTTCCAATCTGCTTCAGTATTGAAAGTATTTCTCATAATATCGTCCACGTAGGTTTGATAGTTTTTAAACATTGAACCAAAATCGTCATCACCAATAACGATTTACCAATGAAAATCGCTACTGGTGATAGTATATGCATCAATTTTTGACCCAATATGGATATCCCGTTATCCCGACTCACAAATAGCGAGTTTTAAACTTTTTGAGATTTTTGACTCGTTTAAACCCACCTTTTAAAACCCCTTAAACCCGCTAATTTTTAACTCGATTCAGTTCAACCCATTGGATTACGCACTTTTTGATGTTCTTATGATTTGTTGATGATTTCAATAACAGTAGACTATTAAACCTTTATTGTCAAATTTCTAAATTGTCATTTTGAGCGGATATTTGTTGAAAATGATTTTAAAAGACGCTGTTTATTAATTCTTGTTATTTGCGATACAAATTTAGACATTTTTTTAACAAAGAAAACTATAAAATTATATTTGGAACACAATAAAACATCGCGATTATAAATCTCTAAACATGATGGATCATCCCGTACTCGAAGGTTCTGGGTCAAGAATAAGTTATCCAAACCCAATATTGACCCGCAATAAATAATCCGAAAGCAGTATAAAGTTAGTACAACCCGACTCGTTTGACACGGCTAGGTGATAGTGCTTTTCATTAAAAATTCGCTATTGGTGATAACAATTACAATGAAGATCAAATTGAGCAATAATCTAAGTATTACTTAGATATAAATTGCTACTGGCAGTAGCGATTTACTAATAAAAATTGCTATCACTAGTAGCGATTTTCACTGATAAATCGCTATTGGTGATGATAGCGTAACTTTTGACTATATATGCACCCTATTTTTCACTTTTATTTAACTACTAATATCTTTAATTGTAATTAGGAAAAAACGTGGGGAAATGGTGGGGAGTTTTATGTGTGGGAGGGATATACATAAAAGGGATTCGTGAGGAAATGGAATGGGCTAGTGAATAGGTGTTTTCCCGTGTTGGATATACATCTGTAATGAGAATGAGACAATTAAATAACCATAGTACTACCAATTGATTGTTGGTGCAATGGTGACTGAGATTGTACTTATTAGTAGGGAGAACCCGTGTTCGATCCCCAGCAATAATAATTGGAAGGGGACTGCAACTTAACCACCCAAAACTGACCCTTGAATCCAAATTAACCCAAAGGGCCCTCCTCAGAAAAATTGTTGGAACTTGCTACCTATTAAGTTTTTCTTTAAAATAACTACTCATAATGTTAAATAACATTGCAAACCACTATCTCTTAACGTCAAATAAAAACGACGCTAACAAGTAAAAAAAACACAAATAAACCTACCACAACCAACAACCATCCCTAGGCCATTAAACAACCAGCCACAGCAAGCTATATCACTTGAAACCACCACCATGCCGACCAATTAAACAACCAACCGCTACCCCCTCGCACCTCAACATGCAACCACCAGCCATAGCCCTAGATAGAAAGTTTCCATCTCACAAACCACTAGAAAGGGGTGGTGGTTTCAAATGGGGGTTAGGTTGGTGTTCGAAGGGAGTGCAATTTGGTGATCGAAGGGGGTGAGGTTGGTGTTTAATTTGCGGGCTGGTTGGTGCTAGTGGTGGCTAGGTGGGTGGTTTTAGGTTTCTTTTAGGGTTTGTATACTTAATATATGTAGTAGTATGTAATAATATGGGATTCTTATTATACTTTTTTTTTTGGCAAAGCAAACAAAGCAACACAAGGGCGTTAGGCACCTTTCTTAGCCTTGACATGACAACTAGTACATGGGCTAAATGTACTTGTGTTCTAGAAACCTTAGAAAAACTAACAGAACTAAAATTAGAACATACATAGAACAAGTCCATAAGGACATTCTTACAATCAATGGGACATAAACTTGGCTTGTRAAGAAATCGAATCAACTCGAGCGAGTCTGTATGAACTTCAATCCCTTCGCACATTCCTAGAACCTTCTCGAAGCCATAAAGGATGGCAAGCATTTCAGTTTGTAGTGAGTTAGAAGCATGTATCGAAAATCCATCTTCCATTTGCAGAGTATTGTGTGGATCTAACAGACACCAACCAATACCAGCTTTTGTAGTGTTGTTGTGTTGTGGTTTCCAGGATCCATCAACAATCAATCTCCATCTGAGTCCTGATAAGTTCTGTCCCTAGGACCAAATCTGCGGTTGTTGCTTCTGATGATATTGCTTCATTCTGTCCTATACCTCCATGTTCCAACTTGTGCTCCTTCGAAAAACACTTATACCATGAGGTCATACCTTGTTCCAGTAGCCGCATGATTGTAGTTGGGTTACATGAGACATCTTTAAATATCACATCATTTCTATGAATCCAAATCGCCCAGCAAGTCAAAAGAAAATATATATGTCGATCCCCACCATCCTTTTCCAAGTACGTAAACCAATTGATGAACCACTCTTTCAGAGGAACCGGAGAGTCAGGCTGCCCGCATAGTCCTAGAGCTCCAGCTTTCCAGACGTGTTGTGCAACTTGACATTCCCAGAATAGATGTATGTTTGTCTCCTCCTTATTACAAAACGCGCACTGTGTAGAGACCCGAATCCATCTTCTAAGGAGATTTGTACGGGTAGCTAAACAGTTGTTAGTCAACCTCCAAACAAACCATGCATCTCCATTTTTGCGGTATGTGAACTTTCCACAAATTCCTCCAAAACTTCGTATGTTGTTCATGCAGGTTATCTCCTAGTTATTCACGCATGAGACAATGATATGCCGAACGTATAGTATAGTCCTTACATTTGTTGCCTCCTCATTCCAACTGATCATCTGCAGGCTGCCTTAGTAGATGGATGGAAAGTATTTTGTGTGCTGCCTCAGGGGTGAATACTCTCCATATCAAATCTTTGTTCCAAGTTCCCTGGCTCAGTATTAGATCACTTATCCGTACCGGCTATGCATCTTGAAAATCTCCTCGTAAGTCTAGTTGACCCTCATTAACCCAGTTGTGCTTATAAGCCTTAAACTCCGTAGTTGAAATCTAAATCCTATCATATATCCATAACAAAAAAAAAAAACTTGTCAAAGAGAAGTGTTGCATTTACATCGTTATTACGGAGGAAGTTATATATCTATGAGCTGAGATTAGGGCTAGAAGAACCCTATACAATAATCCTAAACAGCTATTTCTGCTACTTGAAAGTCAAGGTTACTTGGAAGCAAATAATGCAAAGAACCGATGGTTATCTCTCAAGGGTGCTTGGAAGCCAAGGATATAAGTCTGCAAATCTATCAATAATTTTACTAGTAACAACTAACAAGCACCACTATTAATAATTTCACTACTACAAAAATTGGATAAAACACCATATTTAAGAGACCGGTGGTATATCAAAACCGGTCTCTTAAATTAAGAGACCGGACATTCTTAAAAACCGGTCTCTTAGATTTGTCTAAAAGACCGGTTATTTATACCACATCTCTTAAGTTGTGGTCAAATTCAACAAAGAAACTGGTTTTAAGGTAAAACCGATCTCTTTGATCCTGGTGGCCCAAAAATTCAATTCATTATTGCGCACCACATGTCACACCTCTCTCGTCTTGGTCCTCACACTACACCTCACTCATTTAAAGCTTTTCCTCACACTTCACTCATATATCGCTCTTCTCTCTCCTCTCTCTAATCTCACGTTTTATCTCTCCTCTTTCTCATCTCATAAATCTTTCTTCTTCTTCTTCTTCTTCATTTAGATCTATCTTTTCGTTTGATCTTTTCCTGAGTTTTAAAATCATTTTTCCGATTTTTTTCTTCTTTTAAATCTATTTTTTTGTTTTTCTGAATTTTTATTTGAGTTTTAAGGGTTTTTTAAAAATTGACTTGTTTTCATGTGTTTTTTCTTCTTTCAGATCTATTTGTTGATGAGCTCGTGACGGCTAAGGGGGTTTTRGATGGAGTTGAGATTCATACGGTTGCCAGGTATGTGATGAATTATGTTAAAATACTTGTTGATTATAGTGGGATTTTAAATAAGTTAATTTCAGKTTTTAAGCATTTTTCAAATCTATTTGCTATTTTTTGTTTGGTTTTTAGATTGTCTTTCTAAGTTTATGAAATTGTGTTCCTCAATTTGTTATTTTTGTCGCTTGATTTTCTCGAATTCTTGTAGCTTGATTTGTTTTTCGGTTTATTATGCCAGAGAAGTTGTTCGATTGTTCTGGTTTATTGTGTTTCTGGGATTTTCTCGATTTATTTTTTTTTAATTTTTGGTTTTTCGATTGTTCTGGGTTGTGGGTTGTGTTTTTGCAAAAAATATTCCGAATTTTCTTCACTTCATAATTTTCTAATTTCTTTCGTTTTTTCTGAATTTTTTCCCCAATTTTGTAGTTTTAGATTTCTCTCAAATTCCTAAAATTTCTAAAGGACCTTTTTTTCTATTTATTTCGATTTTTTCTTTCCAAAATTTTCGAATTTTTTTTGAATTTTCCGAATTTCTATTTTGAATTTTCTGATTTCTTTCAATTTGTATGAATTGTTAATTTCATTTGTGAATTCCTTTTTTTCTTTTTTGGTTTTTCTATTTATTTCGATTTTTTATTTCCGAAATTTTCGAATTTCTTTTGAATTTTCGAATTTCTTTTGAATTTTCTGAATTTCTATTTTGATTTTTCTGATTTCTTTCAATTTGTATGAATTGTTAATTTCATATGTGAATTCCTTCTTTTTTTCCTTTTTGGTTTTTCATATATTCGTATTTCTCCTACTTTTGCTTAATTTTATTTTTTTTGACTGGATTGTCCTATTTTTTTGCTTGATAATTTGTGTTGTTGAAAATGATATCTGATGCAAAAAAGTGATTTTTTTTTTTTATTTTCTTTGCAGCTATGAAGAATTGAAACTGTTTCAATTTCCCATTGGAGATGGTGAGATGCAAAGAATAGTTACATTTTAAGTTTTTTCAGAAAATAATTTATTGTAATTTTTTATTTTAGTGTGACAGTACATTGGATAGTAATTTTTCTTGGTAAAGGAATGTGATATTTACAAGTATATTGTATGATTCTTTTAAATTTTTTATAATTGCATTTAAGTTTTGAATTGGTAATTGCATTTAAGTTTTGAATTGGTAAAAGGACACTAGTGTACAACCACAAATCCACAATAGTAGGCTTAGCTTGTAACCTTGCAGGCTTGCTTTTTTTTTAAAAAAAAATTAGTATTTGATGCACGCGATGTGTGCTTGAATATTTTTTATGCGATAATTTTTTTCTTTTTTTGCATAATTGCTAAAAGTAAAAAAAATTAAATGTTAAACATTTTAATTTCTGATTACATTGCCTTTGTGACTTAGGTCTCCCACTCAAATTTTCTTTTTCTTTTAGTATTTAATTTATATGGATGAAATCGGCACCTCATTTGTTTGAATTTTTATGTAGAACAATAGTATAGTTTCATTAATGTATATTTTGGTTTGTTCATATATATTTTAGCAACTATTTGTCTATTGAATAGATTGAACTTGATATTATTTGTTTATATGTAATAAAGAGTACTTAATTGTGTATTAATTGATAAAATAATTTAATGGKATAATTTTCATATTTATTTTGTTAGAATAAATGCATTAAACTTGTGAGCAATTATTTCCATTTTTAGTGTTAAGTTTTATAGCTATATTTGAATTTTAATATATATTTTTAAAATAGTCAAATCATTAAGGGTACCTAGGTAATTTCATGGGGGGACACCATGCATGGCTCCTCCCTTCCCTTATGTAATAGAGATATATATAAAATGTAAGAGACCGGTTGTTTAAATCCGGTCTCTTAGGCAATCAAAGAGACCGCTTCTGACACAAAAACCGGTCTCTTTGACGTACATAAGAGACCGATTTTTGGTCAGGTACGGTCTCTTATGTTGTATTTTAGGACACCGATTTTTAGAAAACGGTCTCTTTGGTTGTTTTAAGAGATCGCAATTACTATACCAGTCTCTTCACCTAAGAGTCCTATGAGCTAGAGACCGATTGTTATGCGGTCTCTTTGCCTCTTTTTAACCGGTCTCTTTGCTCTTTTTTGTAGTAGTGTTTTACTGCATTCACAACGGGAAAGAGGGAATCCCCAACATAATGCTGGGGAAAGGCTCGTTCGAACTCGTGACCAAGGGCACGGGAGATGGGGATGCTTACCACCAAGCCAACCCCTTTGGCCTTCTAGTACACACATACATATGTATATACTACGGAGTACTCAATTTCGTTGACATTAATCTCTATTATATAAGGGAAGGGGGGAGGAAGATGGTGTCCCCCCTCCTAAAAGTCCTTTATACCCTTAACGAATTTTGAAAAAAAATATGAATTAATGTGTCTAAATTACCCTTTTGCTTATTATGTGATTAAATTGAAAATTGTATTTATTATGTAACTTAATTAGTGAAAAGTTTTAAACATTGAATTAATGCGTTAATGGTTTTATTTGAATTTCAAGTCATATTAAAAAAAACAGTTACAAATCTATAAAATTGTATTTCTAATTAGCTATAAACATTTTATTTTGATACATATTTTATAATTATTTTTAATGATGAAATACAATTTTTATAAGCCTAAGCACGCATCGTTTATGCACATAAAAACTAGTGTTAATATAAATGAAGTGTTTGCTATGTGTTGTAAATGATGAAGTGGTCTAATAATGATTTATTTGTATAAACCTGTTCAAATAAGTGGAATATTATAACGATTAATTGACTAATTGTACCATATTTCGTATCACATTATTACAATATCTTTTACACAGTGTCGTTAGGGCACTATATTATATAGATTGGAAAAGGCAGCATATAATTATATATACAAGAACCAACAATCAGAGCATATTTTTTTTTTTTTTGATGCAAAGCAGGCCAACGAAATTCATTAAAACAATCAGAGCATATAATTACCAATATTAATCATTTGTAGCATTACAATAATTATATTAACATGGCTTATTCCCGTGTTAAATCTAGCCTCTTTGCTGCATGTTTGCTTATCTTGGTAGTGTCTACATTTGCACAAGAGCACGACCATGACCATGATCACGACCACGACCATGCTGCTGGTCCGGATCACGACCACAGCCATGACGATCATGCTGAMGGTCCCGACCACAACCACGTAGACCATGCTCCAGCTCCAGCTCCCGCTCACAACCACGACCATGATCACGACCATGCCCCTGCTCCTGACCACGACCATGCTGCAAGTCCCGAACATGACCACGATCATGACGACCATGCTTTAAGTCCCAACCATGATCACAACCATGACCATGCTGCAAGTCCCAACCACGACCATGATGACCATGACCATGATCACGACGACTATGCTGCAAGTCCCAACCATGATCACGACCATGACCATGATCATGATCATGCTGCTACTCCTGACCATGATGACCACGACCATGACGGTCATACGCATGATCACGATGCTTCAAGCTCACTAACTCCCTTTCCAGTGATGATCGTGGCAATGGTTGCGTCCGTGTTGTCTTTGGCAAGGATTTGATCGAATGCATGTCCTCATTGTCTTGTAATTTTGTTTACACTTGGAAGTTTGTCTGCGTGGCATGTCGACTTGGCATATATTCCCTCCATTCCAGTTTATTTTTTACTTTTTTTGGTCTTCGTTTTTATTCTTTATGTTTGCTTTATTTCCCTTTTTCATAATTTACCGAATACTTTTTTACTTAAACGTTACTTTTATCTCTAAAATATCTCATATTATCCCTTTTTTATTTCCTCATTATTCTTGATATTCTCCCAACCTTTTCTCCTCCTCTCATTTCTAAATGTGAAAAGATTCGTTTATTTCTATACACTTTGACATGCTTTATTTTTTGGCCTTGTTTGGTTGAACTCTATTTTAAAATTCCTAAAAAATACATATTTCTCATGTTATTTGATTGGACAAAAAAGTGTAAATTATGGGAATTCCAAATTCCTTAGAATTTTATTCCTATATGATGAATTTATTAACACACTCCCTCCCTTGGTCAATCAAAATTCCTAGGAACTAAAATTTTTGACTCCCTCCATTTTTATTTACATGCACCATATACACCTTAAATGGACATTTTAAATTACTTGCACAATTTCTATTTTAATTATGTAGACCCCATTAAATATTAATAACACATTCTCAATTTCGATAGAAAGACCTTTAATCTCATTTATTACCCTTTACACTTTCAATTTCATCCATACAAATATTCAATCAGGCCACTTGCAACTTTGAATCAAATATTATTCAACTTGCACATAACCTCACTCCTATTAATACTCTCCAAATAAATTGTAAAACTCGCAATGGAGCAAGTAAAAAACGGAAGGTGTAGATCACAACCAAACACACTAAGTCAATTCCTAGGAAATAGCCAAGGTTAATTCCCACAATTTGCACATTAAATTACCATGGGAATTTAATACTCCACAAATGGCAACCAGACAAGTCCATATACTCATATTCAAAAACATGTGAGTTCTTGTTTGATTGTTCTTCAAATTTTTTAACTCATAATTTAAGATATGTAAATTTGAAGTTATAAAATTCAGGAAAAACTGTACATAATAAAACCTCCATACATTTCGATGAATTTTTTACAAAACTACCTTATTTTCATTTTTTGTAAAATGCTACCTACATTAGCACTTTTTAATGTTGACTACTACCTTCCCATAATTTTCAGGCGTTGGCCGTCTTTTTTCGGCATTGACATCCATTTTCAACCATTGACTTCATTTTCCGGCATTGACCACTACCTTTTTTCCCTTAAACCCTACAATCATTTTAAGGCAAGCATATCGAGGCGATCCAAGTATCATCGATATTAATTCGATCATTTTTTCAAATTCTAACTTTAATTTCGATCATAAAGGACAAAAGTGACCCAAAAAACGTTAAGTAAGGTATTTTTTTCCTGAAACCATTTCGAAGCATGCAAATCGAGGCGACCTAATACCATCAGTCGAGATTGATCCGGTCATTTTTTCGAATTTCGACCTCAAATTCGAATATAAAGGACAAAAGTAATCTCTAAAACGCCGGAAAAAGGCGGTCGGCGATCAACGCCTGAAAATTATGGGAAGGTAGTGGTCAACATTGAAAACTACTAATGTAAGTAGTATTGTCCAACAAAATGAAAACAAGATAATTTTGTACAAAACTTGTCAAAATGTAGGTAGTTATGTAGAATTTTTCCTAAAATTAAATACTGTAAAAGACAAATGCTGGACCCAACTCTAGTACTGTTTTACGGAGTACTTGTTATGACTGATTTTTTGTGAATACTTAAAAGGCCCACACTAATGGCCCTGATCTTCGTACTGCTTAAGTTCTTGGCCCAAAGTCCAATGGATCTCGTTTGCCCAAATCATTAATTATAATTTCTATTTTTGGGCTGAGATATATACCTTTTATCAATATCGCATCTTCTGTGATATACAGTGCATTTTTATTTTGTACAAGTATTTCCCTAGCTTATTTTAAGATTTTTAACACTAGGTTTTTTTTTTAAACTAGAAGGATATATATATATATATATAGGAATAGGATCATGTGAAAACACAAACCTTAGGTGAAAACTAAAAACTTTTAATCTTGACCGTAGGATTTGGAGATGGACGGTCACGATTTAATCTATGTATATACTTGTATTTCAATCTGGGGTACATTGAAGGTTTAAAGGGGTACACATGTACTGTTCATTAATAGTACTGAAAGTCTTGTGTACCCCTTTACTGCTTGTATGTACCCCTTAAAATGTAAAATGTACCCACTATTTTGTTTTCTACGTTTTTCATATAACATGTGGTTTTCAACTGGATCCTAACTCTATATATATAATATTATATATATATATATTATATATATAAAATGGATTGTGCAAATGAGAGGAGAAATGAAGAAAGCTAATAAAAGGTGACAGCATGTCCCACTTCTTCTTTTTAAAAAGTAAATATTTATCTCTCCATGTACTTTCACTTATGTGACATGTGTAGTTTTTATTAGCTTTCTCATTTTCCCTATTTTTATTCTAGCACAATCTTATATATATTATAATATATATAATATATATTATATTTATATACTATATATATATATAATATATAATATAATATAATATATTATATATAATATATATTTAAAACTACCCTAATCAAAAATAAGGAAATACAGTACATAGAGTTCGAAATAGAAAACAAAGCCCTCTGGCCATAGCAACACAGCCAAACCAGGAGGGGCAAACCACCTTAATCCAAAGCAAAATAAAATACAGCAATAATACAAATGGCACTTATAGTGCAGAACACAGTTGAGAAGAAACAGGAGGGGAACCCAAAGCTTAGTTACCCAAAGAGATACCACCATTATCACCTTCAAAGGCAACTTGCAAGAAAATGGGCAAGTCCTTGAAGAGGGTTTTAGCACAGTTCATAGTCGAACCAAAATTGGCTAAGGCATGCGCCACCTTGTTAAAATTCCTAGGCATATAAAGGACAACAACTCCCTTCAAAGAAGTGAGAAGCTTAGAAGCATCCTAAAGCATAGGTCCCAAGGGGTGACTACCAAAGTCGACACTTGAGCCAAGGAGGTTGACAATCTCTTGAGCATCCATCTCTAGATCGAAATCCTCATAGCCCAGGACTTGCATAAACTGCAGCCCAAAAATGGCAGTGCGATGCTCAGCAGCAGCAGCATTGGGGACCTTGATGGAAAAACCGATAATCCACTTGTTATCTGGACCACGAACCACACCCCCACCCGAGGCCCTATCACTCTCCTTGTAGCTAGCATCCACATTAAGTTTGACACGCCCAGGAAGAGGAGGAGTCCAACGTAAAGGAGTAGCATCATGAAGGGCAGTAAGCTTGTCCTTGCCCTGCAAAATCAGGTCAATTAAATACCAATCATTTAAGAACTTATTCAAAGTAGAAGCTGGGTGCGCACAAAACAACTCAAAGACAGCTTTATTTCGCATTAACCAAATATGCCAGAGGGCTGTACAAAATAATTCAGGCCAATGATTACCCAAATGGAGATTATAAGACAACCAAGCAATCCAATCAAGCGAAAAGAAAACATCATGATCAATAAGCACTTTACCAATTTTGAGATGGAAAAACGAATCCCAAAGCTTTCTTGAGGTGGTACAATCTCTAAAAAGATGGATGTGATTCTCCGAAGAGGAATTACATCTAGAACACAAGGGGTTGAAATTAGGGATTTTTAGGGAGAGATTAGTACCAACCGGAAGAATAGCATGGGACGCATTCCAAAGCAACATACGTATTTAAAAGGAGCTTTAAGTTTCCAAAGCAACTTCCAAGAAAAGGGGAGCACAAAAGGAGTAAGGGAAGGGCTTCTAATCATATTATAGCAAGACTTGATAGTAAACAAACCCCTAGAAGTATGCTTCCAACCCCAATTATCACCCAAGCCTCCAGAAGAAGAAAGAGGAATCGCACTAATAAGCTGCAAAATATAAGAGGGGAGGTAAAGCTCTAAAACCTCAAGATTCCAACTCCCATTATGAATAATATGAGCGACTCTCCAATGCTCAATGCTCGGGATTCTTTTAATCGTCAAGGTATGCAAAGGCTCATCCCCAACCCAAATATCCCACCAAAGAGAAGTATCCCTGCCATCACCAATTCTCCTAGCTAGACCCAATTTTAGGATATCCTTGCCTTTAATGATATCCCTCCATAAGGAAGAGCTAGTGGTTCTAGTAGTAGCATCTAGGAAGGAAGGAGTATTAAGGTGTCTAGTCAAAAGAAGCCAAACCCAAAGCTTATTAGGATCCGTGATAACTTTCCATGCAAGCTTTGCCATAAAGGCCAGATTCCAATCCTTAAGAGACCTCAAACCAAGAACCCCCATACTCAAAGGAAGACAAACACCTTTCCAATTCATTCTAGGAATGTAATGGGATCTATCAACCTTATTCCAAAGAAATTTCCGACAATGTTTTTCCAAATCATCTAGCACCCCAATAGGAAGGAGAGTCGTTTGCATGGAATAAACCGGATAAGAGCTTAAAACTGACTTAATTAAAGTGGTCCGCCCAGCCATATTAAATAACTTAGCCTGCCAATTCCCAATACGATCCTTAGTCTTATTAAGCAACTCATCATAATCAGACCTCCTCAATTTGTTAGGACAAATAGACACTCCCAAGTACTTCCCAAAATCCGTAGACCCACTTAAATGAGAAGAAGAGGCAAGGACTCTACGAAACCTATGATGCATCTTAGGAGGGAAGATCACCTTAGATTTACTAGGGCTTATGTGAAGACCCGATAAGGAACCAAAATGGTCTAGAACCTCCATCATATTATGCATATTAGAAACCGTAGCCCTACCAAAAAGGAACACATCATCCGCATAAAAAAGATGAGACACACTAATAGAACCAATATTAAGGGGGAGTCAGGATTTAGAAAACACTGCCTGTTCAATCAAAAGAGAAAGACTTTCCATACATAACACAAAAATATAAGAGGAGAGCGGGTCCCCCTGACGGATACCCCTAGAAGGCAAAAACCCATCCGTGATTTCACCATTCCAAAGGACAGAAATAGAAGGAGAAGTAATGCAACTCATAATTTAACAAACCTAGGAGGAAAGTTAAAACCTAAAAGGGTTTCATGAATAAAACTCCATTCCAAACTATCGTAAGCCTTAGAAATATCCACCTTAACAACGCTTAAAAAAGTGAGAAATTTCCTTTACAACCAAAACATTATCCTCAATTAACCTACCTTGAACAAAACTGGACTGCACCAGATTGATAATAGTAGGAAGCACAGTTTTAAGACGGTTAGAAATAACCTTGGTAATAATTTTGTAAATCGTATTACAAAGACCTATAGGGCGAAAGTCCTTAAGATAACAAGGGTTAGCAATCTTAGGAATAAGCGCAATATACGACTCATTAATACCATTAACAATATTACCACCAGAAAAACAATTAGCAACCAAACTAGTAATAGAATCTCCCAGACAAGTCCAATTTTTTTGGTAAAAAACTGGTTGAATGCCATCAGGCCCAGGGCTTTTAGATGGGTCCATGCCAAACAAAGCAAAGCGAACCTCCTCTTTGTTAACAGACCTGCACAAACTCAAACAGTCATGCTCCTCAATGGTCACATTTCCTCGAAAGGTCGAAGGACCAATCGACGAAAGGTGAGTAGTAGTAAAMACCTGCATAAAAAAATCTCTTGCCATGGTTTTAAGGGCTACTGGTTCATCCACCCAGACATCCTGATCATTTTTCAACGTAAGGATTTTACCCTTAGCATACTTAATTTTCGCAATAAGATGAAAATATTTCGTGTTCCAATCCGCAAATTTTCTCCAAGATAAACCTGCTTTTTGGGCCCAATATTTTTTTTTCCATTTTGATAATCAAGTCCAATTCCTTAAGTAATTGTTTTTCCAAGTTAATAAGGAAGGGGGAATCCTTAGTCTCTAAAGCAATTTGAATGCCTATAAGCCTGGCAATTAATCTATTTTTAGCATGAAGATCACGATTAAASACATTCGACACCCAACCTTTAATATTCGAAAGAAAATTGTTTCTGCTGTCCAAAAATTTCCCATTACCAGCAGCCCAACAAGACTCGAAAAAATTATTAAAGGTATGATGCTACCGGGCAGCCCAAAATCTTTGCTCGATATTCACTTTCAAGAGCTCCATGGTGGGAGTTCAACTCAACTTGGCATACAAGATGATGTCGGGCATTCTTTTCAAGATCCTTGCTCTGGTCACACCGGTCCAGATGGAGGATGTGATAGATCGGAAGTGGCACAACCTATGGAAGGACTGGAGGTCTTGGGAGGTCAAGAGGAAAAAGGCTCGGCTCAGCCTTCTTAATCCTGTTGGGGTTTCTTCTGTTCCCAATTATCAAATGAAGTTGATCACTTGGAATATTAGAGGAGCTGGTTCTGAGGATTTTTTCCCTCATGCTCGTAATCTGGTGATTACTCATCTACTTGCAATTTTGATCCTTTTGGAAACTAAGTCTGGGGAGGAGCAAGCTCTGTAATCCCCCGTAATTTTCGAATAATTATAAATATATTTTCTATAAATATATTATGATTTATCGTTTAAAAAGATATATATTTTATTTGAAAGCGATTATTTTCATTTAAATTCTTATTTTATGATGGAAAGATATATTTATATTCTGATTTTAATCCTATTATTTCAATTTAAATTATATTTCATGATGGAAATCTATCTTTCCATTTTATAAAAAAAAAATATTTAAATCAAATTTTAACCTAGTAAAAACCGGAAACAGTTAAAGGGTTTATTTGTTTACTAGCCTTCTCAAAACCACTGCCACGCATACTATACTTCATTCATTATTTTTTTTTTCAAAACAAAAAAAAGAAAATAGAAGGGAAGCCGAGACAGAGAGAGGCACGAGAGAGAGGAAGCCAACAGCCCTGTCGCCGCCCTGTTGCCTGCCACCGGAGCCGCCGCCGCCCTACTGCCTGCCACCGGAGCCGCGACTGCGTGCTGCGTTGCTGCGTTGGCTGTTGCTGCTCGTTGTTGCTGTGTACACCGTGGCTGCTGAGTTCCCTACTCACTGTTGCGCTGCCACAAACGGCGGCCTGCGGCCACCACCGACCACCACCTTCGGTCGTCTCTCTCTCCCCTTGCTCCTTTATTGTTTTTCCTTCTCCCATAATCAATCCATGTTTATTTGGTTTTAATTTTCAAGTACTTACGATCAAATTGTGTATTATTCCTTTGAGTTTAATCTTCAATTAATTGTTAGTATTATTAACTTGTTTTGATAATTTCAATTAAAGCAAATAATTTTCAGATTTGTTTAATTATAAAATTAGGGCTTTAAATTGGAGATTTTCATGTTTTAAGGGTTGAGGATTAATTAATACTAGTTTTGCGTTATATAAAATTGTATGACATTGAAAGTTGAATTTTTATGACTTTAAGTGAAATTTCAGATTTAATTACTAATGAATTTTGAGGTTTTAATGATCCTAAATCATGTTTTTGTATGAAATAAACTTGTTTGTGGATTATTATATATGTATACAAGCTTAAGCCTTGTTTTCATACAAGTTTTAATAAATTCCAGATTGTTAATAAATATTTTTGAAGCTATTAGTATTGAGAATAATGGTTTTTCACTTCAAATCAATGGTTTAATATATAGTACCACTAGTATAAKYATGTTTTGAATTGTTGAATGTTTTTGGACGAAAAAGATAATTTTCAAATTTATTAAATGAATTAAAAGGGCTGAATTCCTTGTTTAAAAGTTATATTTTCATGATTTTTCAAGCTAGGACTATAGTATAATATTCATACTATTAAACAAAGAGAAGGTTTGGTGAGGTTAAATTATTGTTGAATGGTTTTTCGAGGCTTGTTAAGCTTCTTAGTATTGCTGTAAATTACGTAGTGCTAAGTGTATTAAATTCAAGTTTTATTATATGATTAGGAAGACTTCGTAGAGGTCGATTTCTCGTATTAAAGTGGCTTGTCGTCAATTTAATTCAAGGTACGTAACTACTTGCGGAATCTTGATCTTAAAGTTGTTGAGGATTGTTTGATAACTATAGAAGCATGAGTAGGAAACGTCCATGAAATTGGTTTGGTAGTCACAGCGAATATTTATTGCGTCTTGTCTATATTTGTGGAGATTGAGGATATATTGTGGAATGGGATTATTTCATGAGTGTGTTATGAAGGTTAGCAACTAGTCCAATTGTTCTTAATTAATTATTTCGGTTATTGAGGTAATTTTAATACATGATGGATTTAGTGGTAAGTAAAACTTGTTCACATGAGGTGGTTTTAATACAGGATGAATTAAGTGGAATCAAGTATACTTGCTTCATGAGGTATAATTTTTGATATATGGTTGCAGATTCAGGGAGTTAAGTGTACTTACTCATGGTATTTTATTACTCGTTCATGATTAATGTGTGATTGAGTAGGAAGTATTCAAGTCTTAATGACGAGGTTATTTGGCTAGAAATAATTGGATCGTTGTTTGTGAGTCATTGACTTTGTCAATAATTACAATAAATAAAATAAAATATGGATGAAGAATAAAACTCTGGATTGTGGCACGTCTGGAAGTATTGACAATCAGGGGTGGGGTTGCAATTTTATTCGCTTCCTTCGAGGGCCGTTTGATCAACGCGTCCTTTCAGGTTTTTCTTACTATTTAACTTCTTCTTCTGGATTTTAATATCTATAGGGGTTGTTGAGATCGTCACTAGCTTCGGTGAGGAGTCGCGCCCGTTCATTATTGATGCCTTTCGACGGTGAGGCATGGGAATTGAACTATGTGGCACTAAGTGTGTCTGGGATTGAGACTGCTTTGTGTTGTTTGTTTGTCATCCACACTTTCTTTCTTTGGTGGACCTGTGATGATCCTTATTTCATCTGGAAATGTGGGGAGCAACTTTTTAACAGGATTTGCAATAAGTGACTAGCCTGATGGTTGGGACCGAGTGAGAGCCGATCGTACTATATTTTCACTAAGTGAACCTTACAGTAACGATTATATTTCGAGTTTATTATGTTTGAAAAGGAAGTATACCTGTTATTTGGAATAAGGCCTTGATGGTTCCAAACTTGTCAAGATGAGTTTTTATATTTAAGATTTAACACTTTGGTTTGAACATTTGTTCTACTTGATTTCCGCTGCAAGTTTAAATTTTAGCTAACGTTTTACACGGCGGTGACATGAATGGTTTCCGTATTTTCATTAATATTTCACAAGGTTAAATGGAGAATATATTGGGGTGTTAAGCTCGTTCTGTGGCGAGGCGTTTGAACTTTGATATTGTCGCAACATTCGTCCTACTAGTCGGGCAAGGGGGCACTGGTTCTCGGTAGTCATTGCGGCGGTTTTATTGATTCGTGGGCCCTCGCCTTATATTATCTATGCCTTGTAATTTTAAGCTCCTAGATCCTTGCCTGAGCTCTGATCACGGGTCTTTATTTGCTTCTCTTTTCTAGGGTTTAGAGTTGGCATCATTGAACCGCTGGCTTAAGCAAGCTCTTTGCGGCTCATTTCAGTATGAGGTTGTATTGGGCGGGGGGCTAAACGAGAGGGTAGGTATTAGCGCCATCACCTCGTGTATATTACCCCAAAGCACTTGAGGATGGTATAGACTTGAACGTGAGGGGACAATCAACTTGAAAAAAGGGCAGGGGACGAGAAAGGCTGATACACTGCTAAAGACTACGAAGTGTAAGAGCTCGATGCGTCAGCTTAAATGAGTATTATGGGGGAATTAGAAGCATTAGTAAATGGCGGAGTTGGGAGCTCCATCGCAGGTCAGATTATGTAAAGCGGCGTATAGCATACTATACTGTGTGAAGTGGGCAGATGGGTGCCAAAAGACCACAAGAAGTGCCGCATATGTCACCGTGCCGCTAAGTAGCGTGTGAGTGTTTAAGCTCCGTCTTGGAGTTATGAGCACCCAATCATAGGTATGTAACCTCATCTCAGGCAATACGTTCAAAACGCCTCCCAACGGCTTTTTGTATCACAGCAGTACAATTATTGCACTTTACTCGTGTTGACAAATATTAATGTTATAAGTGTATTGATGAGTATGTCCGTAAGGTCAATGCATCTTTGGTTCACCTCGTTTCTCCGCTGTCAATAAGATTGGCGATTTTTTAACACTAAGCTTGTTTGCACGAACTCTTATTATAAATCGTGTGTAGATGTCTAAACTTATTAGTCTCTAGGAAAATGTTGGTAGATAAATCTAAGAGGTTTAGATAATTATAGTTCCAATAATTTTCATCAAAATAACACTATACACTTTAATATTGTTGTCGGAATAAATTCTGAAATATGATAAAACTAAACAATTTGTTCACATTTGGCATCGAGTACCTCATCCTAATAGAGGCCAGAAATTTTCACTTTAGTAAAATTATAACTATCTAAACACATTTATTTACCATTCTTTTTCAAAACGAAGATTTAAAACTCGGCGTTTAAAAATTCTAGGATCAAATAATATAAATTGCCAATCAGTTGTCTATGTACAAAATAGGACCTCATATGGTTCAATAACCGTTGTCTCATACGTGAAAAACCCTACTGGAATTATATTAATTAATAAAAAGTTAAAAAGACATCAGAAGCTATACACAAAATCTTACAACTCACCAAATACCAAGGAGTAATACACCATGATTGCATCCCCAAAAGTCCATCCATAAAATGTCTCAAACCCATAGCCACCCTCCGACTAATTTCAGTGAAAATAAGGATCCAATGACCCATACCAAACTTAGGTGGGTCCCCACTGTCCACCCGAAGAGAACGTAATGACCAACCCTGTATTCCCGCCTGTGACAGTGCCACCTACTACATACAACCTACACAAAACAAGACGCTCCCATTCAATCAGAGACACACAGGTGCCCAACCGTCATTTCCCCTCCCCATCCTTTTGTTCTTCCTTCTCTCTCACGCCTACTAAACCCAGTCTACTCGACAGAAGTGCGAAGAGCTGCAAGGCAGCCATCAGATTCGACCCCATAGGAATAGATACGCAGTAGGCGCTTGTAAACCCTCATCAAACACACACGAACTCGTCAGCTTCGAAGCCCAGTGAGCTCTAAACACGAACACCACTCTATCAGGTATCTTAACACCCACAACATATTCCTCCAGAACCTGATCAGCAGACAACGACAACATCTAAATGTAGACCCAATGACCAACCTAATCCGAACCGAAAATACTTGATCTCGATTTACTAGGGTTGTTGCAAGTGGGGAATAAATTTAGAAAAAGAAGGTGTGGTGTTGGGTTCGACGGTGGCAGTCGAAGCATCGAGAGGTGGGGCAGTGGTGGGTTTCATAGGGTAGGGATGGTGACGGCGTGGGGTTAGGAGGGCCGAAGGAGATCGGGGAGAGGTGGTTGGGTTTTGACGAGATAGGGTTGTGGTGAGAAGGAGTGGGCGGTACTAGTTCCTCGCCAACACATGGTGGGGGATCGTCTCTATGTTTGTATTTGTAAAATTAAAATTACAATGGTAAGCTAAATTTAATTACTATTAAAGGTTGTTCTCAAATGTACAAAAGTCAAAACTAAGGTTCCGTACGATTGTTTCATGATAAAAGTCAAACAATAGAGTTTTGGGGATTTATTGTGAAACCAAATCTGTTAAGCGGGGTATACTATAGAAATACGCGTTTTAAAGCACGATATTCAAGGAAATTTTTCCTATGTACATTATCGCTATTCCAAACTCAATAATTTTTATAAATTATCATATTCTAAACTGTTAATTTTGACAAGTCATATGTCACAACAATGACCAATTTTACTTAGCCATACTTCCATACGGAAATTTTATGAAATTAAACTCCAACTTTCCATTTACTCATAGTGTCAAGTACAGAATCCACCATAAGTCGCATAGATCAAACGTATGGTAACTCACACAGCACCTATATAACCCGTTAACAACCAATATATCACGCTTTGAGCCCAGCCGTGGATGGTTAATGAATTGGTACTGTAAGGTGATATTCTTAGCTGATTGATTGGGCTTTGGTATACAGGGTTGGGTCTATCTAACGAGTGTGTAGCTGTTATTTGACGAAATCTAGGAAGTTGATATGATTTGTCTTATCAAGCGGAGTTTGAAGTAGTTTGGTGAGATCCATATGAAAGAATTCTGTTAAATAATTTTGATCATATTATCACACATGTTAGAACTTTCGCACTGTAGACCTTATTGGATTCCAAAACTGTTCTATTCTACGGACACTATTGAGTGACAAGTTAAATTACTTATGGATCATAAATCGCATAACAATTGCTCATTTATAATTTAAATTAGTGAAGTTTAGGTAGCTACTACAAAGTCTTTAAAATCTGAATGCTATATATAAGAATATATAGCTAATGAGTCATTATAAGTTTTAATGATATTATACACATGATTGTTCAACTCGTTCATTAATCATTTATTAAAAGAATAATACTATACATACTACAAAATATGTTCATGCCTCAAAAAATCATCTGCGCGACCAATTGGTTAGTTTGTTATTATACGGTACCTAACACGCACACGATGTAATATAATTTAGCTCATTACTATATATAAAGCCATTATAAAAAACCATTTAATAAACGCTGAAGTTGAGGAGACTTCTAGTTTATTACTAATCTAATCATCATTACTCTTGTCTTTGGTCAAGGTGAGTAAGTTTTATATAAAAATAGCGAATATAACCCACAGTCAATTATTTTATTGCATTTATTTAAAATCCGTTGACTTCCGAAGGGTGACGTGTATCAGAGTCTCCTTTGCATAGATAAGATTATGCAGATGTACCAGGAATTTCACAAAATAGAGGCAAAGTATGTTTCTAAATTTCAAAACTCAATGTATTCGTATTTCAAGATTCAATCATTGAGATGCGAAATAGGATATCTCGGTACTCCTAATCAATTATCATAATGTTCAAATAAAAACTATAGCTGAATAAAGTTTTAAAAATAACAATGTGTTAGGTCTCGTAACGTTAATTTCTCTCTCAACCAGAATTAATAAATTGCAATTAATAATAATGAAGCTCATGAAACCAATTACAAAATAAATTAATTCTTTTCTATCCGTTATTATCTCTCTCTCACCGCCAATTGTCGAGGCTAATATATATGGAAACTTCGATGGCTAAATTTGATTATTAATATGTAGATAGTGTATACATATTATACTATTGAGAGGGTACTAGCTTGATTAAATTTAATGATGAATAAGTGGGGTACCAAAAGGAGTAGAAAAAGGGTTTAGATAAATAAGATGTGGAATTTGATGAGCTCACTTTTTTAATGGATAAAATAATCTGAGATAATTATAGAATTAATATGCGATGAAATTTCTTTCACGAAATAACAACATGATAATATAGACAAGAGAGATGATGAATTATTACTAAGATGTGGAATCCCATAAAATAAAAAAATAAATATGGATCAATTATATTGAAAAATTGTATCTGCTTTATTAGACAATAAAACATTACTTGAAAAAACCGAGGAAGGTTATACTGATTTCATATATATAAAAACAATATAAGTGTAAAATATCAGTCTGATCTAGTATAGATTAATCAGCACAGAGTTCAATATCAAAAGCACGTAATACAGGAATACTACTAAAAAAATGTTGAGTACAGCAGGCAAAACATGTAGGAAATCATACAATGACAAATAATATATGATAACTTATACAGAATGAACAGATACCTACAGAAAAAATATTTAGACTATATATACTAGAATTTATTTAATTACTGATAGGAACCAAAGGCTTACAGTGAGCTTGTTATTTTTCATTATTTCTATTTATTAATTAAGAAAGAAACGAAAACATGTGAAATTAACAAAATTTTAAGATAAGAGCTCAATGACTCATAAAAATACTGAGTAGGTATTCAAAATATGAAAAAAACGCAAACTATTCTCTATTAAATAATAAAGTCAATCATGTAATATTATTTTAACTCTCAAAGAGATTATAATAAAAAAAAAACAAGTCTTAAACAGTGATACGTATCTAATATGCCACTAAACATCAATAATTCATGTATATGAATGTAAAAAAACAAACACTCAAGTATTGTAACTACTTATGTATAGTTGACGCCATATCACACACTAACAAACAATTTGTATTTAACAAAGCTAATTATCAGACACTCCATAGATGGATTATATACTCTGTATAGTCCATCTAATTATTTGATATTTTAATTATTCTAAATTTTGGATGAAGAATTTATATGATAATTTGCTTTTCATATTTAAACCAAATCATTCATCATATAAACTTACCTCATAATTTTATTGTCTAATTCATTTATTCATCTTAAATGATAACTGTTAATTATAATATGTGTATAAATAGCCACTGTTATTTGTCATGCATCCTACTATAAACAATCTACTAGTTTTGATGTGGTAATCGAAAGAATTCTATCTTTATGGATTTCAACTTTTCTTGTGCATAGAATTTGGTCGCTGCACTTATAATGCAGTGGTATTGCAGCAGTAGAGCTAACATGAGATTTTCGATATTTTTATGTCATTGAATAGGGTGATTAGTAGTAATTGTAATATTCATTATTTAAGATGAAGACAAAAAGCTGGGGATATTAGAGACGACCTTGAAAGTGATGGGGTTAACGGAGGGTGAGACTGTAAAAGTTCGAGGCCTGAATTCAATGTTGCGCAATTGGGCGTGCAACCCATTGGGTTAGAAGTATGTGGTATGAAGTGTGCATGAGTCTTCCTAACAACCTATCGGTCTTCACAATCCAACAGAATAATCATACATATTCTTTGTAACACGTAATACAACTGATGATGAGCGTCAAGCATAACGCTACAACATAAATGCAGCTAACCGGTAGTTTTTGTTCAGAACCTTTCGCGGCTACCTTTTGTGAGGCGGACAATTTTGGAAAATGATAACGAATAAAGAAGCGGACGACATGATATGGAGGCTCGTCTGGTCTGGTCCTTGCAGGACAGCCAACAGGGCGTAAATAGCGACGACGGAAAAGACTAGGCAAAGTTAGGTTGGTATATTAGAACACGCGGAAACTATTACATTTCGTATGTAATTCTCATCGTTTGCCTCTCTTCTCTCTCATATCGTCATACATCAATACAATTGCTACACCTAATCATATGTATTTAGATGTACTACATATGTAAACAGGAATAAAAGAATAAAGATGATATAGTATGGCGCAGTGTTGCGTGAAAGGATGGTTGGTAGAGAAGAAAGGCTTTAAAACACATATAAATTGCCTATAACTATGCATGCTATACGCCTTACAACGGATTTTTTATCGACGCTGTAACTCTGGAAAAATACTTTGTTTTTGTATTATTTTTGTGTTTTTTTTGTTCATATGTAATAACTAGATGAAAGCTATCGATTACTCGACTTGATGTAACTCTGTACTCTAATTTTATACATTTCAGTATGTACTAGGATTTCTAACATAAGAATAAAATAAAGTAGCCATTTTTAAAGGTTTGTCAGCTGTGGACGCCATCACACTCCAATTGAAGTGAACATTTTCATCAAGATATATCAGATTGCATATTGTGGCATTATAACTATAAAAATATATAACTAATTCTGCTATTATAGAGACGCAAAGGATAACGGCAGAACCTCATAATAATTGTAGTAGAATATTAAATATTATGAATACTATATATAAAATTACGGAGAAATTATAAAGGTCGTTATATACAATCTATCTCGATCACGACTTTCGCCAATAGGACGTGTGATTTTGAATCATAACACTATGTCTAAAATTTATATCATTTCAAAAAATATATTTAAATGTTTATCTAACGTCCAGGAGGCGGGGCGCCTGTTAACAATAGATGGTTATTATATACCCAGTTAAATGAATTCAAGAATATACTGTTATTTCATCTGCATTCTTCTTTTTACCTATTTGAAAAGTGACTTACTATAACTATTTATCTTGTTTCTCACTTGTAATTCCTTTTTTTACTTTTTGTTATTTGAATGTCTATCTTGAATACATCCTAAATAAAGTAGTTAGAATAGATAAGCAGAAGACAAGCAATTAATTGAGTTTTTTTTTTTTTTTTTGTTTTGTTTATATTACTCATATTTTACTTGGATCTGTATGCTGTTCTTTTAACCCAAAAGATGGATGTCTGAAATTGGATTGATTTAATTCAATGTTAAAGCTGAAAAGGACCATAAAGTATTATTGCCTTTTAAGGTTAGAACTTGTTTGATGTTATGTAATTGATTGAAACCTTTGCATAGGGATGGTATCACTATAAAAATTATCGATTTTTGTTGGACGAATCCTACAATAAAGTGTATTCAATACAGTACTATGTTCTACTCTTCTACTATCTAGCCTCTTATCTTTAACTGAGTACTTTGTACAAATTGTGTTTGTATCACATCAAACATTATACGAGGCAATTTGAAAAGAAAACAATACGATTAACGAAGTAGATATTTTAATATCGTTTTAATTAAGCTAATCAAAGGACTACACATTACAACGTTGTTCTTGATGTACATTGTGTTGAATGATGGAATAAACTCTAATACGAAGTACTTATGTTCTAAATCCAAACAACAAACTAAAATAAGATTAAAATCTAAATTTGTTGATGTTTCATACTAGATAATCAATAACAATAAACTCGATTTTATTTACTCAAAAGTTTCAGACGAAATATTTAATGGCTTATATTAACTACTAAACAAACATTCAGAAAAAGACACTTGAAACTTCAATGTTGTTGTGAAATCAGAATGTTGTCTGTGAGTTGAACAAACTGGGAATCTTACCAACAAGCAGGTTTCCTTTTGATTCAATATTCATCTGCATTTCCATAATAAAAACAAAATAATCTAATTAAATCACTAATTTTATTATTATTTTTATGAACTCTATTAATCAATTTTAGGAAGTCTCACTAGCATATGCTGTCACAAACCATGGTTTACTATTAGAGAGCAAATAAACTTTGAATTGAATATTTTTTAGTGTTTTCATTTGTCCAATGTGCATGAGTTTGCTATATTCAAAATATTAAATGTTACTTGCTCTGTATACAGTATTAAACATATTTCTGGAAGCTTATTTGATGCTGGAACACGTATGGTTGAAGGTAAATGAGACTAGAGTAAAGAATAAGTCATATCTTAAGAACTCGATTTCTTTTAAATCCGGATTATTTTTTCAAATCTAAGCTCGATTATTCATCATAAAAAACACGAATAAATAAAATTTAATAATGATTTTTTCAAATAATGAGCAACATTTTTTTTGCAATTTGAACTTAATTTTAGTTCAATTAAATAATGCATCAAAGATTTATTCGTTTAAATGGTTCACTTCGTCATTTGGCAATGTGCACTTTAAAATGTCTGCATGTTTTATTGAACAAATATTAGCAAGTGGTTGTCTTGATTGAATGACTGATGTGTAAAACTAAATAAAGCTAAATAGAACCTAAATAACAGGTCAATAAGTTTTATTTCAATATTGAACTACCTTCGTATATAAATGTGCTAATCACTCTTCATTAAAAAAAAGAAGAGATGGATTAGATAGATCTTAACAACTTAATAATGAGTCACTTGTATGTATGTCTAGTTCAAACATAAAGAACTCCCACATTTTTTTAGAAAAAGAAATTGAAATTGATGAATGAAAAAATTTATAATCCACCTGTGATTATAACTACAAGCTGAATGTGCTTCGTGTCACAAAAATTTAACTATTTTGTCATAGATTAAGGAAAATCTGGGCGTTAGTTAAGAGAATAAAATAAAAATATTGATTATAAAATATGTATTATATTGATTGATGAGTGATTTGGCATGTAATTAATATTTAAATGATTTTAGGAAATTTTTTAGTACTTGCCAACGCTCGGGGGCGTCGTTAGCAGATCAATAAATTCAAGCAATTTCAACACTTTTATTTATCCTTAAAAATCAAGTTTTATAAAAAAGATTGCTAATATATGTATATACTATTCAAAGTTAAAACTTATATTCTCTTGGATTGTGGGCAAAGTAAACATGAAAGTCAATTATGGTTTGTCAAAAGGGAAGATGATTCCAACTTTTTCATGGCTTAAAACATAAGTTTCTTTTGGAATGAAACAATTACCACTTTTTCTCTCTAATTAATGAATCATTACCTTCTTTTTTAAGTTCAAAAGACGTCACATAACTGACTTAACCGATGAAATATTGTAAAAATTTAGGAAACATCCAATGTTTGTTGTTAAAATATTAAAAAAATGGTAATTCAAACCCTTATTTTTCCCTAACATTTCACCCCTTCTTCAACTCAAAACATATCATTCCTTTCATAGAACCAACGAGGTAACAAACAACAACAAGAAATCATCTCTAATGCAACAAATATTGTGACAACGTAGAGACATTTAGACGGTAAATTATTGCGAGGAGTATTTGCATCTATTTTTGGAAATTACGGGTAAAGAAGAATTTTTTAACTTCATAGATATGAGCTTGTTATTTGGTGGATCCCGTTGTACTGAACAATGCATTTGCATCTTGTTTACGAACAATGGTTAATATGCTCTTACTAAATATTTTACATCTTTGATCAAAGTTTCAATTTTCGACTTTGAAACCACGTTTTCGCAAATCAAGGATTGAAGTGTACACTTCTCGCAATTGCAGATATAAAATTAGATCAAATTAAATGAAAACGCAATGAACTATTGATAAATGAACTTCATTGATTAAGATAGTCATAATGGATATAATTCTTAACATTCAGTTAGTAGTACAATACAGTCTATTTTCATTACTCCTACAACTTCACTCGTGATTTCAAAAGGATAAAAGAACACATTTTTTGTTCTGTTTTTTTGTTTTTTTTTGGGGTGAGAATATCACAAAAATGAGAAAACAGAACATCCCAAATCTCAAAGTAAGCTCACAATACCTGTGAGATGAGGAGAATTAAGCGATAAAACACTTCTAAAAGCTGCTTCCAATTCTTGCGTCCCAAATATCTTGCTTCTCATATTTTCATTTCACATTGATCCTGAAACATTGTAAGGATCACTCGAGCTCTTTCACACGAAAGTGTCTTTTTTTTTTTTTTTCTTCTCCACTTCCTTTCCAACGCCGGTCGCCGAACCTCTTCTCCTCCTCTGTGGTTCCCACTCTCTTCCTCAGCTCGAACGGTTCCCTCTCCTCCTTCGGCGGGTCCGGTTGGATCGGCCCGTGCCGGGCCATCCGGTCCGAGTCGGAGGAGAATGAGATTGACTTGAGAAAAGGAACGGACTTCAGGGAGAACATTGTCTCTGTTTCATCCTCTTCTCTCTCATCATCGCTGCTGAACAATCGCCAATGTCGGTTTCATTGGAAGAAGCGAAGTGAAGTTGATTTGGGTTTTCGCTTTCTTCATGTTCATCAAAGGCAACTCGTTTGTTAAAATTCAGCCTTTTGTTCTTCCTTTTCTTCTACTCTTCTTCTTCCCCTGTTTCGCGGAAACAGGGGAGTTGAGGGGACGCCGGAGGACCTTCCGACCGCCGGAAAATCCCCAGCTCGGCGATAAAAGAGAGTTTTTCCGGGTGATATTTCGGCGAGGAATGGGTTTCCGGAAATAAGCAGTTTTCTCTCAACCATTGGCAAATGTTTTAGGGCATTTGGTTTGCAATACATCAATGAAGAAGTAGAGAAGAAGAGGATGATGATGATAAATAATGGGGTTTGTTTTTGTTTAATTATAGGAGAAAGAAAACGAGTCATAATGCTTCTCTGATGTTGTAACAGCCTCCAGTTAATGGAGTATGAAGAAAGATTGGTGTTTGTGTGTAAAGACAGGATTTTGTATGGTCAATGACTTCGGAAGATCCTGAGTTTGCAAGAGGAACCGACATTCTTGGAGTTAGCTTGAATTTTGTTCTCTTTCTCCTTTTTGGAATATATGGAGAGAGTTGAGGTTTTTCTAAGAGTAAGAGAGGGTGGTAATGTGGTGATCTTTGTTTAAAATAGGAAATATTTTTGCTTTTTTTTTAACTGATATTTATAGAGGGCTGCCTAGTCATATCCAGTGGATTGACAAAAATTGTCATTCAATCGGCATTTTGGATAAATAATAGCAATTTTTATTACAAATGTCATTAGAATTGAGCAACTTGTTTGTCAATTCGACTGGATTGACTAGGAATTTTCCTGATTGATATATGCCATGTAGGTAAATTTTTATGAATACGAAGTATATTATATGATGGAACTTAAATAATGGGCAAAATCGATTTTTTTCAACTCAAAATAGCAAACTTTTCCAATTTTCATTTTGCTTCGGATTGAAAAAGGTATTTGACATTATGTCGTCCACGTAGGAATGATATTTTTAAAAAAAAAAAAAAATCAACAACTTTGGGCTAATCAGTAGTATGTAGTAGGTAAATTCGCTAATGGCGATAATCGAATTTTCCCAGTAAATCACTACTGGGATAGGCGAACTACAGGTCAAGTTGTTATTGCCAGAAGAGAATTAAGCCGAGTTGAATTGAATACATTTATTGAAGAGCAAAATCGGCCACTAGGAGTAGCGAAGTACCATACCAGAGGAATTATCTACTAATAGTAGTGAATGTAGACAATTCGCTACTGCCAGTAGAACTTCCTCAGTACTTAGCTCGCTACTTAGTGCAAATTACCAATTTTTTTAAAAAAAATAAATTGCTACCGATCCTACGTGGACGGTAATGTTGGGAATACTTCCAAACGAAACATAGTGGCGATAAACAAAAATTTATTCTTATTTGCAATATCTTGGGGGGGAAAAACTCAAAACCCCTTCAATAATAATCCTTAATCTAAATAGATGTAATGTTTTGATTTTTTGTATCCCTATTACATATTAATTTGATCCGTTAGTTTAATAGTATGGATTTGACAAAAAAACATAGCCATGCATAAATGGTGATCTTGTTTGATTCTAATTGATTTCTATTTTTCAAATAATTAAATTTTTTATATGAAGTTCAAGATTTTTTTTATTGAACGTTGCATCTCGATAGTCTGGGAAAATAAAATGAAGATCAAAGGCAACAAGCATGAGACAGTAGGAGTAATGTTTTTGAGGAGTGATTGTGTGACGCAGAGTTTGCCATCCTCCTCATAATGATATCATGGTCAATATATAAATACATTTTTGAAGGAAAATATAAGAGTATGTTATTATCTCTTTTAATTTTTTACACATATAATGATTTATTGAGATTTCCTCAGGCTACCGAGTTTTTAGAATGCCAAACAGTACCCTTCACCTTTAAGAAATAGCTCAATGCCTTAATGACCCAAAAACCCGTTAAATCTCTTAACACGTAATCTATTATGTTCAAGGGTGTTGTCGGTCAATTAAGCATTTTTCCATTTTTTTAAAGTATGTCTTGGTTTGAATTTTATTTTTGATTATTTGAAGTTTTTTTTTTAAAAAAAATGAAAAAAGAGAAATAATTAGCTATCTAATTCCGCTTTGGGTCATATCCTTCCTAGCGCGGCTTCCATCACATCAAAATTAACAAATTTGCGCATTTTGTGTTTGGTTGATTATAATTTTTATTGGAGGTTGATGCCTTGATGGTGATATTATGGAGTTTTTTGTATTCGTTCAGATGTATAAAAATAAAAAAAAAAGAATATACTTATTAAATAAATTATACTCATGTATCACAAAATAACACGAGCTACTTGTTGCGAATAGCTAAAGTCGGGTACATTTACAATAAAGAGTAATGGGGGTTCGAACTCTAACACAAAGTCAAAGGTAGGGTTAATCAACTGTTCAAATCTTTCCTCACAAGGACCACGAGCTATGACATGTCTCCTACATAATAGAGATTAAGTATTTGCTATAATGAATGAATCAACTCTGTTCTATGAGGTTTCAGGATTTCCTCAATATGGACGTTCCTTAAATTCTAAACATCTCACTTTATTTCATTTTGGAAAATTTTCTAACGAGGTATTTTTCTTATTAATGTGCGGTGGTCTCCATTATGTGGAATTCATAAACCATTTCAAATTTGCAAGTACACTCACATGTATTAATCAATGTAATTTTAATTGTCTTATCTCCAATGAAAGCTACTTTTTAACCCTGTTATCATTATTATAATAGTTTAGATATTTTAAATCAATGTGTAGTGTCAACTCTTCATAGACATATGGAGTAGTAGCCATAATTAGTTTTTGACAGTTAGTTGTTGGATATATATCAGTCATATAATTACATATCTTTACTAGAAAAATTTTGTGGGCTTAAAGCTAGCTGCGACCGGACTATATTAGTTAAATAATAAAAAGAAAATGAAATATTATTATTACAGCCAGTTGTTTGTATGAACTTAGTATTTTTCAAATTAATAAATTTAGGAAATATATTATTATTTATAACGTCTCTGAGGACCCATTAGCAAATTGTATAAAAATCATACTTATTCTATCAATTAGATTTTTTTTTTTTTTTACTTTTTGTAACATAGAATGTCGTAGATGAATATGCTTATTTTACACGTACTTATATTCTCCGGGATTGGATATATGGTTTAATTACTTTTGAAGGGGATCATTATTAGCTCCCCCACCTTTTAATTTGCAGGGTTGAAGGTCTAAAATTTTGCATTTTTGAATGGCAAAGCTGAACAAGGCTAGCAAAATGCATATTAATATATTTTGGAATTTTTCTTTGGTATATAAGCTCAGTCTGATCCGAACATTATTGATGACCTAACACTATGTTAAGGATGGCAATATGGGTCGTGTCGTGTCGGAATTCGTGTTCGTGACGATATGTTATTGTGTCGAAATATCCAACTGAACCCGGCTGATTTTTAGTCAGGTTTTTCGAACCTAACCCGACATGATTTTTTTCAGGTGACCGATGACCCATCTGACCTGATTTTTTAGTTCGAAATTAATTGCAAAAATCGGTTAGTTGACCGAATATGACTGATTTTTTGGGTCAACCTAGCTTATGTGACTGATTCTTTTTAGCTACCACATCTCTATATTAAGGGAAGGGGAGAAGATGTGTACCCTCTTAAATGACTTGATAAACATATGAATTTAAATTTTTTGAATTGAAGTGCTAAACACCTTTTACTTATTATGAGATTTAATATGAAATTTCATTTATTAAGTGATTAATTAGTACAAAAGCTAAATCATGACATAGTCCGGATTGAATTGAAAAACATATGTTAATATGAATCATGTTCATTTATTTACAACTAATTACATTCAGTAAATTGCACGCTAATTAGTTATAACATTTTAATTTTATACATTTCCTATATAATCTTGTTAATGAATCTTACATTTTTATATCGTCTAAGCACGCATCAGTGTGCGACATAAATAACTAGTATTAATACTTAATCATGCAACTTACAAAGTATTAGTATCACACAACATCAAGTCTTTGTGTTAGGCTATTACAAGATCATGCAAAAGCATCGTCCGAATGGCTTAAAACGATCAAAAACAAGTTTCTAAAATTTTTGAAATTTTTTTCGTGTCGGTTTCGGTGTCAAAATTCAACCGACCTAACCATTTTTTCGTGCGACCCACATTTCGCTTTCGGGTGTCGGAAAATTCAGACCTAACCGTTTTCAGTGTTCGTGTCAGCTTTTACCCCTAACTATGGTAATGAATTACAAAGCCTTGTAATAGTGATCAAATAAAGACCGACCAATAATAGGCTTGATTTTTGGATTTAGTTTGTCTTTTACCACTCAGGGAGAATCTCTTTAACAACAATATTATTGTAGTATAGTATGCTAACAGTATATAGAATATAACTATTTCTTAGCAATTGACATGGATGTATGCTTCTCGTAATGTCATTTTTCGAACATTTTCCCATCTTTTATATCGAAGATATGAATTAATTAATCAAATAATTTTTAAATTAAATATAAGCAATACTATATTCTAACTAATTATACTTAACAGTTTGATCGAACATCTTTGTGGTAGTTTGGAACACGGTCAATGACACCTATAGTTGTGTGCTCATATGTAAATTTCCTCATTAAATTAGATATTAACTTATTGATTTCAATTGTTTTCAAAGTTGAGTATATATATGTCTAAGGGTCATGAATGAATAATGTTTAGCATTTAGATAAATCATATATAGGTTGATCAGTTAAGTTTGAAAATCCAAATCCTCATGTTATGTATATGCTCAATTAAGTTTAAACGGGTCATAAGTACATTTTAATATGGTGAAATAACGCTTCTTAGTACAGTTATAGAGTGGGTAAATAATGAACAATGATCAATACATAGATGAATTGAAAAGCATGGGGCGATCCGAGATTAGAGTATTAAACTATGTTTCTCCGTTTCTTTTTATTGACAACTTTTTGTTTTGACATGCTTTTAAGGATGGTGATTTAAGAATGTACGTGCAAATTAGGTAAAAAATTTAACACAACAAGAAATAGAGTTATATCCTGACTAGTGTTAAAATTATTTACCTAGCTAATTTGCATCGTTTTACCCCTAAAATCTTTTTCGTAAAAAATGCGTGTCAAATTAAAAGTTGTCAGTAAAATACACAAGTGGTTCAAATTAAAATTTATTATTTGACTTTTATTTACATTTGGTGATCTATTTAAATTATGGTAATAAAGAATTTTCGAGTATTAAGTATGATCGGATTAGGTTTACCACAACAACCTTAAAGCTGCATGCTACTATATATAAAAAAGGCTGGGGGCTCAGGGTTTAATTAAGCAATGAACATTCAAAATTTAAACTTATGTTCGACTAAATAAACACTTAGACTACTAATAGACCGAAAGATATAAAATTCAACAAACAAGTTATATACGATAGAAATATTATATAACGTAAGTACTCCTAGTTGCATAAATCAATAGATCAATTAGTATTAATAAATTTACCTACGAGCTGGGAGTAAAGTTAAAGCATGCTGCATATATGACGCACAGAGTCATGTCAGTTGCTCATCGAGGTCCGCGACATATTGTATTCTTTATTTAGACTATATTTTAACACTACGTTTTTATTAGTAGTAGATAGATAAGATAATTCCACCGGGTATATGTAACCATACGGTTATTCGCGAGTTAGATATGTATTATTATATTATAATCTTGTATGTAGTATAATTTTTTGATTGGTCTTGGTATTGTAACTTTTTTTTTTTTTATCGAATTACCATGAGCGCGATATAGTTATATTATTTAGCAAACTTTAATTTCAAAAACATTATCTTACTAATTGATATGCATCACTATGATACGAATAATGGCTTAGAAAATTAATTAATGTATGAGTAAAATACATTGATATGCATTCATATATACGATTTACGGACCATGATTTCTTTCTCTCTTGTAGCGTGACTTATATGGACTAATTAAACCTTTTATGTTTGACTTATCAACTATCTCATGCATGGATTAGCTACTGATGAGTGATGATATCGTATTGATCTGCTTTCTTTAAAAACCATATTGGTTTTATTTAAAAAATAAATTGTAAATATTACAATAGCATACTACTTATTACTCGATCAAATCTCCGATAAACTAACTTACGTGTGCAATACGGTCAATCTTGTATTGATGTTATCCAAATTTTTGTACGGTTTGATATTCGCATGCAATGACAACAAACGGTTTTCTAATCAAAATTCTCATTTCGTACTAAACTCGTGTTTTTCCACTGATTATAATGTAGTAATTGTGTAAGCTTATGTTAGTTCGAGGATTTCAATGATCTATCATAAATTCGGAGCATGGGCAGTGGTTCCGCACGGTTATCTACTAAATATCTGTTATAACTCTTTCTTCTTTCATTTTAACTGGAATGAAATCGAAGTATATTTGTTGTTAAGAAGAAAAAATGAGGTGATTATACGTATAAGTAGATACAACCAGTTGTGATGATGTAATTTGTATTGAAGTCGCGTCACATTTCATTCGCGATACATGCATGTGCGTTGTGATGGACTTCCAATAATTAGATTGTTAGTGAAATCTTGTTTCATATGCATCATCTCTAGCTTTTCTAGAATCCATGAGTGCATGTATCATTGTATGTAACCAATAGGGTCGTAGGTAACTAACAGATAGATGACTGATATAATGTTCATTATAACCTAATCCTTAGAGAAAATGAGTTTGACACAGTAATCAACCCACATTTGATTTAGTTTTAATCTTTAAAAGATGGAGTAGTAATTTGCATTCGTAAAGAAAGAAAGTTTTAAAACAAAATGATTGAAAGCAGTTTTTCTATCTTAAATAACAAAATATTTTGTTATTCAACGATTGAATCATTGATCTAATAATGGGAGCAGTTATGATTTTCTTGACTTAAAACACTGTAACCTAAATTTCTTATAATCCTAAACTATTTTTGCACGAGTCTTTAGTAATACTTCGTATGATTTAACATTTCAAAGTAATTTCTCAAAATATACGGTTGCACTACACTAGGCAGCTTAATTCAGTATGAGTTTATCAGTATAATAATAAAACTGCTAGTTAGATCACACACAAATTTCAATATTGTTCTTTTGGTCGTGTTGATC
>SNQN01000589.1:114445-135635 GCA_008642245.1 Bassia scoparia
TTAAAGCTGAGGACCATAAGTATATCTGCCTTTAAGGTTAAACTTGTTTGCATGTTACTGTAATTGATTGGAACCCTTTGCATGAGGATTGTGTATCACTATAAAAATTTATCGATTTTTTGTTGGACCGAATCCTACAATATACGTGTTTCATATACAAGTACTATGTTCTACTCTTCTACTATCTATGCCTCTATCTTAAATGAGTACTTTGTACAWATTGTGTTTTGTATCACAATCTAAACATTATACGAGGACCAATTTGAAAAGAAAARCAATACGATTATACGAAGTAGATATTAATTAATATCGTTTTAATTATGCTAATCAAAGGACTACACATACAACTTTTGTTCTTATGTACRTCCTTGTGTTGAATGATGGAATAAACTCTWATACGAAGTACTTATGTTCTAAATCCCAAACAACAAACAAAATAAGGATCTAAAATCTGAAATTTTGTTGAATGTTTCATATAATAAATCAATACAATAAACTTGATTTTATCTTACTAAAAAAAAGTGTTCAGTACGAAATATTTAATGGCTTATTATTACTACTAAACAAACAATCAGAAAAAGACACTTGAAACTTCAAATGTTGTTGTGAAATCAAATGTTGTCTGTTGAGTTGAACAAAACTGGGAATCTTACACAACAAGCAGGTTCCTTTTGATTCATATTCATCTGCATTTCACATAATAAAAACAAAATAATCTAATTAAATCACTAATTATTAATTATTATTTTTATGAATCTATTAATCATTTTAGGATAGTCCAAACTAGCATATGCATGTCACCAACCATGGTTATACTAATARAGAGCAAATTAAAACTTTTGAATTGAATATTTTTTTAGTGTTTTCATTTGTCCCAATGTGCATGAGTTGCTTATATTCAAAATATTCAAATGTTACTTGCTACTGTATACAGTATTAAACATATTTCTGGAAGCTTATTTGATGCATGGAACACGTATTGGTTGAGTACATGATGACTAGAGTAAAGAATAGTCAATATCTTAAGAACCTCGATTTCTTTAATCCGAGATTTTTTTTTCAAATCTTAAGCTCGATTATTCATCATGAAAAAAACACGAATAAATAAAATTTAATAATGATTTTCAAATTAAATAGAGCAACATTTTTTTTGCAATTTGAACTTTATTTAGTTCCAATTAATTAAATCTCAGTTCAAAGATTTATTCGTTTAAAATGGTTTCACCTTCGTCAGTATTGCAATGTGCACTTTAAAATGTCTGCATGCTTTTTTAATGAACAAAATATTACAAGTGTCGTTGTCTGATTTTGAATGAAATGTAGTGTTAAAACTAAATTAACTAAATAGAAACCTTAAATAACAGGTCACCGTAATTATTTTTATTTCAATATTGAAACTGACTTCGTATATAATTGTGCTAATCACTTTGATTAAAAAAAGAAGGATGAATATTTAAGATAAGATCCATGGACACAATACTTAAATAACGAGTCACTTGTTATTCTATTCAAACAAAGAACTACGCCAACATTTTTTAAAAAAAGAAATCGAAAATTGACTAATGAAAAAATTTATTCAATCCACCTGTGATCTATAATATCAAGCTGAATTGATCAGTGTTCACAAAAAAATTAATCTCAAATTTTGTCAAATAGATTAAAGCAAAAATCTAACAAGAACGCCCCAGGGGTTAGTTAAGAGAATAAAAAGGTAAAAATAGTGAATCTAAATATATATTATATTGATTGAGGGGTGATTTTGCTCATCAATCTTAATATTAAATGATTTAGGAAATTTATTTAGTACTTAGCCAACGCTCGAAGGCAGTCGTTAGCAAGATTCAATAAATTAAATCAATTTCAAAAACATTTTTTATTTATCTCCTTAAAATCAAGTTTTTAAAAATAAGATGCAAATACTATGTATTACTAATCAAGTTAAACTTATATTCTCTTGGATTGTGGCAAAAGTTAACACAGAAAGTCAATTATGGTTTGTCAAAAGGGAAGATGGGATTCCCGTAACTTTTTCATGCTTAAACATAAAAGTTTCCTTTTGAATGACAAGAATTACACTTTTCTCCTCTAATTATGTATCATTACCTTCTTTTTAAGTTCAAAAAAGACGTACCCATATAATCTGACTTAAACCATGCAATATCTGTCAAAAAAGTTTAGGAAACATCCAATGTCTGTTTGTTTATAATGTAAAAAAGTTAAATTCAAACCCTTTATTTCCTAACATTCACCCCTTCTTCAACTCAACATATTTCACTTCCTCATAGAACAACAAACGAAGGAACAAACACATACAAGACAAATTATCCTATGCAACAAAAAATATTGTACAAGTAGAAACAAATTTGACGATAAATTTGGCGAGGGCGTATTGCAACTATTTTGGAAATTAAAAGGGTAAAAGAATTTTTTTTTAACTCATTAGATATGAGCTCGTTATTGGGTGGACCCGTTTTACATGAACATTTGCATTGCTTCTTGGTTTTACGAAACAATGTTAAAATGGCTCTAACTAACAATATTTTACATCTTTGATTCTAATTTCATTTTTTCGAGCTTCGAAACACGTATCGAACAAACAAGGAATGAGGTACACTTCTCCGCAAATTTTGCAAGATTAATTAGATCATAATGTTACAAATGACAAAACGCAACTGAACTATGTAGAGAATGAAACTTCATGATAAGATGTCTAAGTAATGATAAGTAATTCATTAAACATTAGTTATAGTACAATACAAGTCATTGTTCATATCACTACAACTTCACTTCATTGATTTCAAAAAGGAAAAAGAAACCCTTTTTTTTCTTGTTTTTTGTTTTTTTTTTTTGGGGTGAGAATAATCAACAAAATGAGAAAAAAAGAACATCCCAAATCTCGTAAAAAACTCTAACAATCTATGAATGAGGAGAATTAAGCGATTAAAAAATCCTTCAAAAGCTGTTCCAATCTTGCGTCCCAAATATCTGCTTCCAATTATATTTCGCACCATTTGATGTCTGAAATCATTGTAAGACACTCGAGCCTTCTTCCACAACAGCGAAAGTGTCCTTCTCACCTTGCTTTCCAACGCCGTCGCCGCAACGCTTTCTTCCTCCCCTGCTGGGCCACTCTCCTTTCCTCAGCCTCGAACCCGCTTTCGGCGCTTCCCCCTGCTCCGGGCCCGGGGTCCGGGTTCGGGACTCGGGGCCCGTGCGGGCCATCCGGGTCCGATCGGAGGGCGAATGGAGATTGACTGGATGAAAAGAAACGGACTTTCAGGAACATGTCCTCTGTTTCATCCTCTTCTCTCTCATCATCGCGCTGATACCAATCGCCAATGTCGGTTTCATTGGAAAAAGAGAGCTGAATTGTTTGGGTTTCGCTTTTCTTCCATTTCATCAAAAGGGCACTCTCGTTTTTCCAAATTCCAGCATTGGTCTTCCTTTTCTTCCTACTCTTCTTCTTCCCCTGTTTCGGCGGAAACAGGGGAGTTGCAGGGGACGCCGGAGGACACTTCCGACCGCCGGAAAAMTCCCCACTCGGCGATAAAAGAGAGTATTTTCCGGTGATTTTCCGGCGAGGAAATGGGTTTCCGGAAATAATGCAGTTTTCTCTCACCATTTGGTCAAATGTTTTAGGGCATCTTGGTTTGCAATACATCAATGAAGAAGTAGAAGAAGAAGAGGATGATGATGATAATAATGGGGTTTGTTTTTGTTTAATTATAGGAGAAGAAAACGAGTCATAATCTTCTTCTTGMTGTTGAACAGCCTCCATTAATGGAGTATGAAGAAAGATGGTGTTTTGTGGTGTAAAGACAGGATTTTTATGGTCAATGACTTCGGAAAGATCCTGAGTTTTGCAAGAGGAACCGAACATTCTTGAGAGTTTTAGCTTGAATTTGTTCTCTTTCTCCATTTTTGGAATATATGAGAGAGAGTTGAGTTTTTCTAAGAGTAAAGAGGAGGGGTGGTAAATGGGTGATCTTCTTGTTTAAATAGGAAATATTTTGTGCTCTTTTTTTAACTGCATGATTTATAGAGGGCTGCCTAGTCAATCCAGTGGATTGACAAAAATTGTCAATTCAATGGCATTTTGGTAAATAAATAGAATATTTTATTTACAAATGTCATTGAATTGACAACTTTTGTCAATTCACTGGATTGACTAGGAATTTTCCTGATTGATATATAGCCATGTAGGTCAAATTTTTATAATACGAAGTATAATATGATGAACTTAAATAATGGGCAAAATCCGATTTTTTTCAACTCAAAATAGCAAAACTTTTCCCAAATTTTCATTTTGCTTCGGTTGAAAAAGTATTTGACATTATGTCGTCCACGTAGGATTGATATTTTTTAAAAAAAAAAAAAAATCAACCAACTTTGCTATCATCAGTAGTAAATTATAGGTACAATTCGCTAATGGCGATAACGAATTTTCCCAGTAAATCACTACTGGCGATAGCGAACTACAGGTACAATTCGTTATTGCCGAAGAGAATTAGCCCGAGCTTGAATTGAATACATTTTATTGAAGAGCAAAATCGCCACTAGGAGTAGCGAAGTACCATACCAGAGGAATTATCTACTAGTAGTAGTGAAGTGCTAGAGCAATTCGCTACTGCCAGTAGCAACTTCCTCAGTACTTAGCTTCGCTACTGTCAGTAGCAAATTACCCAATTTTTTTAAAAAAAAAATAAATTGCATACCGATCCTACGTGGACGGTATGTTGGGAAATACTTTCCAAACCGAAACATAGTGGTAATTTTCATTCTTATTTGCAATATCTTGGGGGGGAAAAAAACTCAAAACCCCTTCAATAATAATCCCTTAATCTACAATAGCATGTAATGTTTTGATTTTGTACCCTATTTACATATTAATTTTGACTCCGTTTAGTTTAATAGTATGTTTGACAAAAAATGTCAATGCATCATGGGTGATCTGTTTGATTCTTATTGATTTCTATTTTTCAAATAATATATAAATTTTTATATATGTAGTTCAAGATTTTTTTTATTTGAAGTTGCATCTCGAAAGTTGTTGAAAATAAAATGAAGATCAAAGGCAACAAGCATGAAAGCAGGAGTAATGGTTTTGAGGAGTGAATATTCATTGGTCAAATATATAAAGTACATTTTTTGAAAGGAAAAATATACAGAGTATGTTATTATCTCTTTTTAATTTTTTTACACATATAAAATAATTTATTGAGATTTTTCTCAGGTACCCCTGAGGTTTTACTTAATTCTCAGGTACCCCAGTTTTTAGAAATGCCCTTAAGTACCCTCTACCTTTAAGAAAATAGCTCATATGCCCTTAATGACCCAAAAACCGTTAAAATCTCTAACACCGTTAATTTATTATGTCAAAGAGGGTTGTCGGGTCAATCAAGCATTTTCCATATTTTTAAAAGTATGTCTTGGTTTGAATTTTTATTTTTGATTATTTGAAGTTTTTTTTTTTAAAAAAAAAGAAAAAAGAGAAATTAGCTACTAATTCCGCTATTGTATAATCAATTCCTAGGCCGGCTTCCCATCACCATCAAAATTAAAATTGCAGCATTTTGTGTTTGGTTGATTATAATTTTATTGGAGGTTGATGCCTTGATGGTGACCTAGTTATGGAGTTTTTGTACTTCGTTCAGATATGTAGATAACTCTATTTAAATAATTATACTCATGTATAGCCAAATCAACACGAGCTATTTTTGGTTGCGAATAAGTCTTAAAGATCGGGTACATTTACAATATATGAAAGAGTAATGGGTTCGAACCTCTAACCACAAAGATCAAAGGTAGGTGTTAAATCCACTGTTCCAAACCCTTTCCTCACAAAGGACCACGAGCTATGACATGTACTCCTACATAATAGAGATTTAAGTATTGCTATAATGACTGATCACTCTGTTCTATGAGGTTCTCAGGACTTTCCTCATATTGGACGTTCCATTAAATTCTTAACACTCTCACTTATTTCATTTTGAAAAATTTTCTACGAGGGTATTTTTTTAATTAATTCGGTGGTCTACCATTATGTGGAATTCATATTACCATTTGCAAAATGCCAATACACTCAATGTATTAATCATGTAATTTTAATTGTCTATTTCTCCCAATCGAAAGCTACTTTTTAAACCCTGTTATCATTATTATAATAGTTTAGATATTTAACATCCAAATAGTGTATGTCACTTTCTTCATAGAACACTAGTATTCTTTGCACGCGATGCGTGCATGATTTTGTATTCGAAATATATTAAATTTTAATTTTTGCACCATTATTTTTAAATATAAAGAAATATTAGAAAAAAATAATATTACTCGTAATCTCTATTACATAATAATTATAAATTTTTTCACAATAAGAACTCTATATTAATGTGATTTATCATGTACTATGTAAATTGAGATGTTTGTTATTTAGCATTTAGTATTTTATTTTTCAGTGAACAATTAATTATGTATTTGATTATTAGAAGCGTAAATTATGAAATTTTGTGATACTCTAACTAATGGAATTTTTTATGTAAAAAAAAGTAATAAATAAAAATAAAGGTATTGTTGCAATTGAAATAAAATAGGAAAATTTTTCACTGTGTCTTTTTTTAGTTAATACAGTAGTAAGGTTTCCTCTCTTTTTTTTGTCAAACATTATTTTAGGATTATGCATTAATTGTGTTTTTGAATTTTACAGAATTGAATATTAAATTTGGCAAGTTTATGCATAGAAATAATAATGTTTGTTTGTAATAATAGTTAAGTATAAGGGTTGAATTGGAATTTCATGGGGACACCATTGCTCCCCCTTCACTTATATAATAGAGATATGGAGTAGTGCATAATTATTGTGTTTGACTAGTTAGTGTGGATATATAATCATATAAAATATACATATACTTCACGTTAGAAAAATTATGTGGGCTATAGCTAGCTAGCGACCCGGACTACATTAGTTAAAATAAATAAAAATGAAAATAAATATTAATTATTACATCAGTGTTGTATGAATTAGACATGTATTTCAAAATTAATAAAATTTTAGGAGATAATTTATTATTTATATAACGTCTGAGGAACCATTAGCAAGATTGTATAAAATCATACTTATTCTATCACATTAGATTTTTTTTTTTTACTTTTTTGTAACCATAGAATGTCGTAGATGAATCAATGCTTTTACACGTACTCTATATCTCCGGGATTGACTATATGTTTAATTTACTTTTGAAGGGGATCATTATTAGCTCCCGTCCACCTTTAATTGCAAGGGTTTGTAAGGTCTAAAATTTTTTGCATTTTTTGATGCAAAGCTCGAACAAGGCTAGCAAAAATGCATAAATAATAGGTTTTGGACATTTTCTTGTATACAAGCTCAGTCTGACCCGAACATATTGATGACCTCCACTATGGCTAAGGACGGCAAATGGGTCGTGTCGTGTCGGATTCGTGTTCGTGACGAATATTTTTCGTGTCGAAATATCCCAACCCTAACCGCCTGATTTTTTTTAGGTCAGGTTTTTCTAACCTAAACCCGACATGACTTTTTTCAGGTGACCGATGACCCATCTGACCTGATTTTTTAGCTTCGAAATATAATTGTAAAAATCGGGTTAGCTTGACCCGAATATGACCTGCTTTTTTTTTGGGTCAACCTTAGCTTATTGTGACCTGAATTTTTTAGCTACCAATCTCTATTATATAAGGAAGGGGGGAGGAAGATGGTGTACCCCTCTTAAATGACCTTTGAAACTTAATGAATTTTAAATTTTTTTTGAATTGAGTGTCTAAACTACCCTTTTACTTATTATGAGATTTAAAATCGAAATTTCATTTATTATGTGACTTAATTAGTACAAAAAGCTAAATCAATGAACATTAGTCCAGATTGAATTGAAAAACATATGGTATAATATTGAATTTCATGTTACATTTATTTACAAACTAATTACAATTCAGATAAATTGCACGGCTAATTAGTTTAAACATTTTAATTTAATACATTCTATATAATCATTTTTAATGACAATAATTACAATTTTTATACGTCTAAGCACGCATCGCGTGCACATAAAAACTAGTATTAATACTTAATAATGCAAACTTACAAAGTACTTAAGTACACACCACAAACCATCATAGTCTTTGTTCGTTAGGCTATTACAAGTCATCAAAAGCATCGTCCGAATGGCTATTACAAACGATACAAAAACAAAGTTTGACCTAAAATTTTTGAAATTTTTTCGTGTCAAAAATTTCAACCTGAATCTAACCCATTTTTTTCGTGTCGACCCATTTTCGCTTTCGTGTCGRAAAATTCAGACCTAACCCGCTTTTTTCGTGTCGTGTCAGCTTTTACCCCTTAACTATGGCTTATATGAATTACAAAGCCTTGTAATAGTGATCAAATAAAAGACCGACCAATAATAGGCTTGAATTTTGGATTTAGTTTTGTCTTTACCACTCAAGGGAGAATCTCTTATAACAACAATATTACTAAAGTAGTATAGTACTACTATACAAGTATATAGAGATCATAACTATTTTCCTTAAGCAATTGACATGGATGTATGCTTCTCGTAATGTCTTTTTCGAAACATTTTCCCATCTTTTAAACGAAGTATATGAATTAATTAATCAAATGAAATTTTAAAATTTAAATATATAGCACATACATTATTCCACTAACTTATACTTGAACAGTTGATCGAACATCTTGTGGTAGTTTGGAACACCGGTCAATGACACCTATAGTTCGTGTGCTCATATCTAATTTTCCTCATTAAATTTAAGATATTAACTTATTGAGTTTCATTGTTTTTCAAAGTTGAGTATATATATATATCTAAGGTATTGAATGAATATGTTTAGATTTAGATAAATTCATATTAGGTCGATCAGTTAAGTTTGAAAAGTCCAAATCATCATGTATATATATACCCAATTAGGTTTAAACGAGTCAAATAAGTCCAGTTTTAATATGGTGAAAATAACGCTTCTTTAGTACAAGTATAAAGAGTGGGTAAATAATGACCAATGATCAAGTACATAGATGAATTGAATAGAGCAGGGCCGATCCGAGATACGAGTATTAAACATATGTTTTCTCTGTTTCTTTTTATTGACAACTTTTGTTTTGACATGCTTTTTAAGGATGTGATTTAAGAATGTAAACGTGCAAATTAGGTAAAATAATTTTAACACAAACAAGAAATATGAGATTATATCATACTAGTGTTAAAATTATTTTACCTAGCTAATTTGCTCGTTTACCCCCTAAAATCTCTTTCGTAAAAAGCGTGCCAAAATTACAGTTGTGAGTAAAAATAAACAAGTGGTTCAAATTAAAATTTATTATTCGACTTTCATTTACTTTGGTGATCTATTTAAATTATGGCTAWTAAAGAATTTTCGGAGTATTAGTATGATCGATTAGGTTTGCCGTTTGCCACAAACAACCTTAAAAACAAACTGCATGCTACTATATATAAAAAGCTGCTGGGGCTCAGGGTTTAATTAAGCAATTAACATTCAAAATTTAAACTTATGTTCGACTAAATAAACAACTTAGAACTACTAATACATGAAGAACTATAAAATTCAACAAACAAGTATAACGACAAGAATATATATAGTAAGTACTCCCTAGTTGCATAAATCAAAGATCAWTTAGTATTAATAAATTTACCTACGAGCTGGGAGTAAATTAAAGCATGCTGCATATATGACGCACGAGATGTCATTGGATCATCGGGGTCCGCGACATATGTATTCTTTATTTAGATCATATTTTTTAACCTACGTTTATTAGTAGTAGATAGATAGATAATCACGGGTATATGTAACCATAGCGTTATTCGCGTTAGATATGTATTTATATATATATAATATTGTATGTAGTATATTTGATTGGTCATTGGTATTGTCTTTTTTTTTTTATCGAATTACATGAGGCGGAATATAGTTATATTAGCAACTTTAATTCAAAAAAATTTCTTACTAATTGATATGCATCCACTATAATACGACATAATGGCTTAAAAAATTAATTAATGTTAATGATGTAAATAATTGATATGCATCACTATATACGAACTTTACGGAAATGGAATATTCTTATCTCTCTTGAGCCCGTGACTTATTTGACTAATTTTAACCTTTTACGTTTGACTTACAGACTAATCATGCATGATTAGCTACTGATGAGTGATGATATCTATGATCTGCTTCTTAAAAACCAGTATTTGTTTTCATTTAAAAAATAAATAAATAAATTACAAAGCATACTACTATTACTCGATCAAATTCCGACAAACTAATTTACGTGTGCAATACGTCATACTTGTATTGATGTTATCCCATTTTTTGTACGTTGATACTTTCGCATGCAATGACAACAAACATGGTTCTAAATCAAAATTCTTCATTTCGTACTAACTCGTGTTTTTCTCATTGATTATATTGTAGTATTGTGTAAGCTACATGTTAGCTTCGAGGATTTACATCATCTATCATCAAATTCGGAGCATGGGCATGGTTCCACCGATTTTATCTACCTAAATACAGTCACACTCTTTTCTTCTCTTCATTTTCAATTGCGAATGATCATCCGAAGTATATTATATTGTTAACGAAGAAAATGAGTGTGATTATAACATATAAGTTAGATAAACAAGTTGTATGATGTAATTTGTATTGAAGTCGTCGACATGTTCATTCGCGTATTAAGCATGCATGTGCGTTGTGATGGACTCAATAATCTAGATTGGTTAGTGAGATCTTGTTCATTGCATCATCTCTAGCTTCTTCTGATCTAGAATATATACCATGAGTGCATGTATCATGTATGTATCCACAGTGGCGGACCCAGGAATTTAAACTGGGGGTGCGGAATTCGTTCGTCTGGTATTTTGGTTTATCGGTCGGGAATTGGTATTCGCATAGATATTTCAAAAATACATAATATAAATAATACACTTAAATCTAAAATAACATTATAAAAGTCGATCTTACAATACTTAATGTCTCACAATGCAAAGTAACAATACTAATGTCTTACAATCCAAAATAGCATTATAAAAGTCTTAACAGTTACAATCCAACAAGCTGAAGGGAACTTCAAGAAACATGTGTAGAATCATATTTTAATTGCAAAACGCTTGAGATTTCATTCTTATTAACCATGAATTCACAAAGATTGAGTTGTTTCAACAAATTTTACTTTTTGAACTTCAACTACTCGATATTTCCTAATAATTAAAAATAAGACATTAACAATTCTAATGTCAACATTTCAACGTGAACAAGCAACAATAATCACCCAACAACATAATAGATCAAATAACAATTGAACAATTTAAACAAAAAACAATCAAAGTAATCAATTCACAATTCAACAATTTTAACTCACCGAAAACAAATCAAACCAAGTTTATATCTGCAAACAAAATACAAATTGGGATTTAGGGTTTATTTGAAGATAATACAATTATACAAATTAAAAATATACAATTAAGACATTCACTATTTAACTTATAATCTATTAAAATTTAAAATAAAATTGAAAAAAAAGGAGAAGAAAGCATAAAAGAACTCACGAATTAAGACTAAAGAGCAATGAAGCATCGCAACTCACGACGGAAAAAGGACATCGACTGAACGACAAGGCTCTAGCGGCAGCTAGAAGCGACGGTGGTCGGGGTTTGCGCCGGAGACAACTGGACGAGTGTCGGAGTGCGTTACTTTGAGTTTGCTAGTGGGACTTTCCTTCTTTCCACTCTGTTTGAGTTTTGTCGGCTTCTTTCTTCCTTCTATTTTCAGTTTTCACCAGTTACTTCAATTTTTTATTTTTTATTTTAATTAAGTCTGATTTTTCTTCCAAAAAGAGGGTGCAGTGGCCCACATGCACCAGTGTGGGTCCGCCCTGTTGTATCCAATAGGGTCATAGGGAACTCACACAGATAGATGACTGATATAATGTTCATTAATAACACTAATCTTAGTGAAAAATATTTGACACAGTGATTTCAACTCAGACATTTGATTTTAGTTTTTTAAAAGATGAGTGGTATTTACATTCGTAAAGAAAGAAAGTTTTAAAACTAAATGATATGAAAGCTAGTATGTTTCTATCTTTAAACAACAATATTTTGTTATTCAAATGATTTGAAATCATTGATCCCTAATAATGGGAGCAGTTATGTTTCTTGACTTTATAACTACTGTACTAAATTTCTTATTAATAATCCTTAAAAACTAATTTCTTGCAAGAGTCTTTGTATACTTCGTATATGATTTAAACATTTCAAACGTAATTACTCAAAATATAGGTATGCATACACTAGAGCAAGCTTAATTCATATAGTTTTATACAGTATAGTATAAAATGCTAGTTAGTAGTCACATACAAATTTCAATATTGTTTCTTTTGGGTCGTGTTGATATATTAAATAATGCTAAAATTAGGTTAAATTAAACGGGTTTTCTTGAAAGTTAAACGTTTTATCCACTAAATTAGTGTATTAGATGCTTTATGTACGTGGATGAACTACAATATTAGAAAATTGGGTATATTATATTCACATTATTTTAAGTCCTAATAGTTTTTATAATCAAAATTAAGCTTTTTTTCGAATAAATTTGATGGTAATATGTATCTTTTAAGTAATGACGTTTGAAGTGTTGAAATAATTTAATAAAAATTCAAAAAAGTCCATATAAGATGAACAAGACAGATTATGCCAGAATAAGCCTATGTAAATAGAATCATATACAAGTAATAAAAAAATATTCTTTATTAAATTTAACAGGTTTAATTGATATGAATTATTTCAAAAGTATGTAAGAGACATGCGCTTTATACTAATTACAAACTGAATTTTGCAACTCCATTAAGTCAAATTACAACATTAACCAACTCAATTAGTGTCAAATGTTGGAAAAAAAGTCTAAAAATGAGTACATTTTGGAGAAGACAAATACAATTTGTGATCTTTTAGTCGTTTATTTACTACCCCACAATTTCTTCAGTAAAAAGATTCAATTTTCAAATCAATCTATCAAATTCGCCTAGTCATTTTTTCTGTGTAATAAGTCCATATATAAGATGAGAAATAATTTAGTTATGGCATACATACGAAGTTGACTCATCATCGTAATAATGCATCAGTTTCCCTTCACCATCTTCTGGAACAAAACTGTTCTACAATTGGGCAGCTGGAACGAACGTTTCCTAGCTAGGGAACTATACAACACAATTTCAAAATCTCGATCGATAGATATCATATTTTTAATGTCATATCGCTAAACTTATACGAGAGTAATAAATAACTTAGATGGTTAGAATTTCTCTCCCAGTTCTTATACTGTAGAAATTTGTAGCTTTGTTTGCACATCAACTTTTCAAACATCATTTTTGATATATAACTACCTACAATCACAAACCACAAAATGTTGTAGCTTGAAATTTAATATTATATTGAAAAACCATCAGCGTTGATTTGAGCGGTTAAAACATCAAATTACATAACAATGTCTCGGGATTGAACCTTGTGAATGGAAAAAAATCTAACTGGGAGGATCTTATACCATCGAGGTACACGTGCAAACTTTCGCGGAAAAAATAGGGAAAAGAGAGGAGCATGAAACCTTGTAGCTCAACAAACCTACAAGATTTGTCTAAGATACAATCTCATTTCTTCCGCGAAGATTAAGTTTGTAATAATATACGGAAATAACGAATACAAAGGCATTTACGTTTTCAAATTTCCATAAATTTATATAGTTGTTATATATACGAAGTATGAAATAAAAAAACTTATAAGAGGTCCATTTAACATAAATTTGTGTCTCAATAAGAATTTAAAAGGTACTTTATTAATGAATTAATTCACTAAATCAATTAGAGAAAAGTGAAGATTAAGTCCTTAGCTAGAGAGAATAAGACAAACACAAACGGATTCATCACCACCTTTTCCCCCATCTCATAAGTTTTCAAAGCAAGTTTCAGTTTCAAACTTTTCATTTCATACTTATTATTATTATTATTTTTGATTCAAATTTCAAAGTTAATTATGATGTAATCAACTCAATAATTTTGTCAATTAGCCAATGTTTTAACCCCAACATTACACAGTATTAAATGAAAAAATTCCAAAGGCCCAAAAACCAGAAACCTGCCCACTTTCACATTTTCACATTTCAACAATATGGGCCGCGCACAACCGCCCAAATGCCATCAATTATGTGGGGCCCAAACTTACAGCCCTAATAATGAAATAATAATAATAATAATTCTTAGCATCTCAAAGTCATATATAATTTCCAAAGCTAACCAACAAACAACCCAAACTACATCAGTTGAAATTTCGCTAACTTGCCTTTTTTTTTTTTTTTTTTTTCATAATGAATGAAGTGTTAACAACTTAAAAGCCAACAAATAGCTAAGAGACATTTTCATATTTTGGCAAAATTCTGTTTGAAAGTTGATTTTTATGGTTTGTTTGTACACAAGTAACACAATGAAAAGAAGAAGTCCATGTCAATATGTCATATGCAACTCTTATCTCGCTTTTTAATGATTGATTTGATGTTACACTTTGGTTGATGTTCATGCTCAGTGCAAGATCATATTGGGACCAATTTTGTTCATATTTTTTTTTCCTACATATGGGTGAATATGGTGAAGATGAGAATCGATTTCAAGACCTCCTGAAATCGGGAAAGAAACTTTAATCATCTTGAGCTATCTCGCTCGCACTCTGTTCATCTAAATTATTAAGTTATACAAGTAGCGCATTTATTGAATTCGGTTTTGAAAAACTAAAATTAACATTATTTCTTCCAATTCATGTTTAACGAAAGTATGAAAAGTGAAACATGCATGGAGATGTCATCAAATGAGATACATAGAGATCGAAAAGGACTTGATTGGAGAGAGTTAGGAAATATATGAAACAATTGGATGAAAAAAACAAAAGAACAGGTTCTCACTTGTAATAATGGATGGAGGAAAATTTATTTGATGACTACATAGAATAGTCAAATTTGTTCATGAAGTCAATCCTAATATGGGACTAAATTTCGATTGATTGATCGGTCGATCTTGTGAATGAAAGAAGATGTTACTTGGATGTACTTTGAATTACTAATTGTTAATGATCATACTTACATCTTTACTCACGAAAACAAGCTAAAACGTTCAACGCAAATTTAAATAAAATACTACTCCCACCGTTTTTTTAGATGTTTCATACCATTTTGGAACGGTTTTTAAGAGTTGATTGAGTTGAATAAAATAGTTGAGTAAGTTGGGTAAAAGGTGAATAAGTTAAGTAAAAAAGTAAATGTGTGAATGAAATTTTATGGAAATAATAATTTGGGTGAATAGATTGAGTAAAATAATGAAAGTTGACTTTAGAAATGAGTAATTCATTAATCTCTATTATACTCCCTCCGTTTCTTTTTACTTGCATCATTCCATTTTGCACAGTCTTCAAGACACAACTTTGACTACTAATAACTTAAATTGATTGTTTAGAAATTATAAAAATTTGATATAATAAACTATACATTAGGACGAATCTAACAAATCTCACTTGACTATATTATACATTATAAATTTGCAAAAAAATTGGTCAAAGTTTACTAACTTTGACTCCCAAAAGGAAATGGTGCAAGTAAAAGAAATGGAGGGAGTATAAGCCAAAGGGGGGAGCAATGGTGTCCCCCTATTAAAAGACATAAATACCTTAATGATGTAAATACTTAATTGTCTTAATTAAAAATATAAATTCTTATTTTTTTGTACTTTTCGTACTAAATAAATAAAAGAAAGTTTATTATTTGATGTAAATACATTCAAATAAAATACATTAATTACATTGACTAATTTATTCCATTGAATCACTTAAACATTGCAAATTATTTTGGAAAAAGTTTAATTAATTAGTAATTCAAATATAAATACATTAATACATATATAATTTTTTTCACATGAATAAGTTAATCATTACAAATTTTTTTGAAAATCATATTGAATTAAATTTCTATTAATTTATTACGTATTTCAATAATACTATTTGTATGACAATGTATTAATCATTTAATATCTTTGTCGGGAAATTCAATTGAAAGGAAAAAATTGCATCGAAAATTTGAAGATTATAATAACGCACCGCCATTGTTAATTTGAAACTATACCAATACAATGATTTTTTTCTAATTAAATATTTGCTTAATTTTAAAATTGACCACCGCATCACGTGCTTATAGTAGTTTACAACATGATATATAATATTGATTTTCCCCATAACGTAAAAATTTTTTTAAAAAATAATGCAAGCACGCATCACATGCATCAAATACTAGTGTTAGAGTAATAAAGTAGGTAAAGGTAAAAAGGTTATTTTTAGATTGATTTGGAACATCTATTTGAAAACGGCCCAAAAAGAAAAGTGGAACATCTAAAAAAGGGGGAGTATAAATATAATAGTAAGACACTAAGACATGACACTAGTCACATTTATTTGTTAATAATGAATATGTTAATCTTGTATATATAATTTTGAATTGTTTTCTCAGGATTGACAACAAGGCTATAAGAGCATCTACAATAGGTTATCTTTCCTTTTTTCTCTTTGCCTTGGTAGAGAAACTCATTGTTGTAGGTGTTAGAAGAGGTTCTTATCCTTACCCTTTATGCCTCTATAATTTGGGGAAGAAAATCCTCTTCTACCACCTATAACAATGAGGTTCCTTTACCAAAAGTAATGAAAGGAAGAGGATGTTGTAGGCTTGTAACCGAGGTTCTCTCTTCATCTCAATTTCACACTCCATTTACTCTATTCTTCATCTCACATTTTACTTACTTTATTTTACTCCTTCCAACATTGCACAATGCTAGGAATGCTCAAAGTATCATAATACATTAAACTATCTATTGCAAGGTTTTCCGAGACAATTTTGTGTATAAATTTGTCGACAAGTTGGGAGGGTTCCCTAAAACCTTAGCTCCCTAAAAATAATTATAGCTAGTCAACTTACACATAAGAGCATATGCATGTTGGGTTACTTACTTGCCCAAATCACCTCTCTCCTCTCTTTTAGGCATGCTTAGTTTTGGAGTTGGTTGCCCAACTATTGAGCATGCCCACTCACTGAGTTTCAGCCTCAAATGATGAGTATTGTGTTTGCTACGAGCGTTTCGATGTTTTGTTAGTTCGGTTTTTTGTTGCCTTCAAAACCCTATCATATGTCCTAGTTTTGGCCCCAAATTTTGCATGTCATCGTTATATGGTTATTGGAACCAACTTTAGGCTTTTCGACAATTTCAAGTGAAATTGGTGAGGAGAACTCATTTTCGTGATGTGTAATCCACGTTTTTCGCCCTAAAATCGATGTTTCTCAGAACTTCTCCCACACCTTAAGGGTGATGAGGGATGCATCCTCGCCAAGTTTCAGCCTCAATAATTACGAGTGTTGTGGCTCTTACAAGCGTTTCGACGTTTTGTCAATTCAGTCATTCGCGACCTTCAAAACCCCATCATATGTCCTAGTTTTAGCACCAAATTTTGCGTGGCTCGTTATATGGTTGTGAGAACAAACCTCGGACTTTTCAACAATTTCGATAGAAATTAGTCCTAATACCTCATTTTCATGATGTATAATCCACGTTTTTTGCCCTAAAATTGAAGTGTCGGTGACCTAGTTTAATTTTACCCAGAACTTTCCCCACATCTTAAGGGGGACGAGGGATGTCTCATCACCAAATTTTCGTTGTCTAACATAGTGCAAGTTGATTAGAAGGGATCTTCAACACCTTTCCACATCTCTTCCCTTGCCCCTAACGTGGCACAGATCATCAAGCACTAATAATACTAATGCCTTCACCGCTCTTACGTGGAACAAATCCTCGGGCAGGCTTCCCCCCCGGCATGGAATAGGGGTGTAGACACGCAAAAGTGCTCCCCAAAATGAATAGCCGATGAGGAAAAGTACGACATTTCGAAATAGATTTGATGTCGCGACAAAATCCATAATCCACAATCATTTGCAGAAGATGAATTAAATTTGATTTTGAAATCATACACCAAGAGTCCATTAATAGGCAGAAAGTAATTATTTTTATTTATTTTATTTATTTTTCTATTTTTAGGCCATTTTCTTTATTTTAAGGATTTTTTAGAACATTTTATATAGGTTATTTCTCTAATTTCAACTTTTCATTTTATTCTTTTCATTTTTTTGAGTTCACCACTATTTTTAGATTATTTTTGATTTTCTATGATTTTTACAAGTTTAATAAAATGATTTTCAAAAATTCGTAGATAAATCCAAAAAATTTTGGAATTTTCCGAAATATCTTAAAAAATTAATCTTGTCCACGAAGTTTATCCAAAAATGAATAAAGGTTAATTCAAATGGCAATTAGATGCAAAAACAAGGATGTTAATTCCTGAGCAAAAGATAGATAAAAATAGAAATAACACACGGATCGCTGACGTGGCAAGCCACGTCAGCTTCATCCGTATATACGGTCCAGATGACCGTATATATACGAATGAGATAACTGTGTATAAGGTCCTTAGATCGTATATACGGTGTCCTCCGTATGTACAATTCGCTATTTTTGCCAATCTATTCCCTAAACACTTAATTAAACATGCTTCTCGTGCTTAATCGACATCAAGATTTCATATACTAGTGTTCAAGCTTCAAAATGTTCTCTCCTCTTTATTCAATCCAAAACACTTTAAAATCAAAAGTCACGATTCGTGCAACTTTTGGGGTCGTTTTTGCGGATTTAAGTACAAAATCATGAGGCTATTCGCAATAAATTCCCTTCTATCATCAATCAAACTCCACGATTAGTCGATTTTTGGAGTCGGTTGTACAATACTTAAATTTTATTTTGCTTTTGGTTTTCAACTTCATGTAATTCTTATTTGATGTTTCGATTATGATCGTTTGTTTATCTTGAATGCTACGTTTTTTGTTGGATAAGCATTAATTGGAAGCAGTTTTGATCACTCTAATCTTGCTTTGTTTTATTTTGCTTTGGATGATACAAGGGTAAGTTGATTGTATTATTTTGAGTTTTGATTTCTATCTATATTTTTGATTTTCGGGCCTATGATCTTTCGATTGCTTAAATCAAGACGAAATTTTTTGAATACATTAAATTCATATTATATGGACGAACGGATTTTAGGCCTTATTTTTGATTATTGATAGTGGTATAATTCATTAAGGTGATGGTAGCGGACGCATGGTTAATAGAATCAACTCTTGTATTATTTTAGTGTTTTCTAAGATTATCGATAAGTTTTTGATTCGATGATTTGATTGGATACAATGAGACGAGTAGAGGCGTCTGCCCCGGGAGGATTGGGTAAAGATCTTTCATAATGTGAACCAACTGGTTACCAGGCAAACAGTGGGCTAGTTTTTGGACACATGTTTCGGGAATCGTGATTAACCTGTATAGGTCATGACGATCCTCTATGAAACTATCACCCCATGGCGAGATAATTTCAAATGACGTAGGCGTAGGTCTGACGAGGGCAACCTAGAAGGGGTATGAATCAGAGTGAAACTGATCGCAAGTGGACTGCCCATATATGCCTGCTTGGATTGTTGGGGTAAATGTGCTTTCCAATAACCACCTGCTTATAGGGGGGTCAATGGGACAACACTCCTATAAGGTTAAAACTGAATGACTGTTCTTTTCCTGTGAGACACCAATTAGGTTAAGTATACAATTTTTGATTTTTAAGTTGGATAAAAAATCTGAAAAAATATGTATTTAATTGGAAAAAAATCACAGGAGTCCATTTTTGATGTTTATTTTCTTCTCCGAAAGACATAGTAAAACCGCTTCGAATCATGCAAAGTAGTTAGTGCAATTGGGAATAGGACAAAATTCAGAAAATTATGTCGGTATGTTATCATCAACTTTATTCCAGGTGTAATCTTCAAAATGAGAGGTATGTCATTATGGTTGTCGTCCGTAGGTGCGGGATCATATATATTTTGGAAACAAGCCTTAATGGGTTTGTTTTGTGTGAATTTTGCACGGAGACCCATGTGACTCACGCTCTACAAATTGAGAGTTGTTTCGCTTGACGGAACCGAGAGGGTTGAAAACGTGAATACTTCGATTTTTGGTCGTTTAACGACGTCTTGGTTTTTCATATTACGTGAGAGCATGTAAGGGTGGGCGTAATAGCATGTGAGAACTATGGGTTCTGGGTGGGTTGGTGATTTTGAGTTTTGGGACCGATTCGAACATGGCTCTTTGAACCACAGACCCGATCTGGGTTAAATTATTAATCGACGCTTATAGATGGGGTTTGGGGTTGGGTTCAGGACATTGTCAATCTTAGACCATTTTTTTTCCCATTCTTTGGGTACAAATTCCCTGGCTTTTATAATTAAGCTTAGATTTGTTTAATCTGATTAGTATTTAAAGTCTGGATAATTAAAGTACTACATTCAAAAATGGCTTATTTGAGGAATTTCTGAAATTATTATATAAACAAAATAGAAGTTTTGTATGCATCAAATTGTATCAATTAATTTATTATACTAACATATAGTGAACTTTAATAATATAGTGTCATTTTCACTTTAGCATCAATATATGATAATATTGGGTCACTCTTTGATCAAAGGGTTCTATATTAAAAATGGTCATTTAATGTCGTGCAAATAATTTATTATAACCATGCTTAAGTTTGCCATAAAAATACTTTTTATAAGGAGTTCGTGGTTAAATTTGAGAATTCGTGGATTAATGATTGTGACCTCGTAGAAAAATCTTTTAGTTAACCAAATTGAAATAGTAAATAGAGTTAGATTCATGTTAGTAATCATATTCTTAGAGTTGGAAAATTATAGGCATTTCTTTGGATAGGTAGATAGATCTCTAAATCTGATATGAGTGGGATAATGTTTTGCCAACTATAATATTGGAGGATTAGGATGAGAAGATTAGTTGGAGTTTTTGTCTTTCATGGCAAATATTGGCCTTTGGAAAACTTTGAATGGATTAACAAGTTTGGGGTAAATAATCTAGCTTAGGCATAGTTTGCAATTTTCTGACTGCTCCTCCTTATACTCCTTTTGAAAGAATTTTAAAAGGAGGATCTTCTTTCTTTTTGGTTTACAAGGCTATAGGTGTTGG